>CM069158.1:26314842-26484842 GCA_035221665.1 Okamejei kenojei | reverse complement strand
GGGACACGCGGTCCTTGTTAGATTATACACCTGAGGACTGTACTTTACTGAAGATGTCTGAGCTTCTACTTAGCAGAGAGAAGAGGCGGCGGGATGTGCTGGAGCATTCAAGCGATGGTGGATGCCCTGAATTCATTGCCATGAAGACCACGCTAGGTGGCCCAGAGTTCATTTTAGAAAGCTATTAAAAGATGAATGTCATTCATTTACAGAGGGGGAGTAGAGGGAGGGGTGGGGATGGGGAGAAAAGAAATAGTCCTCGGTGCAAATTACAGTGGCATAATTCAACTCCAGTATTGAAAGCAAATCTCCATCAGCAATTATCTTCTATGCAACATCAAGCTAGCAATCCATCACTATTTCTAAGAACCAAGACAAAAGCTTAAAGCAGGACATAGAGCCTTCCTTTCAGCACGGATAATGTACTCTTCCGGACCCAAATCTGGAATGTGTTTATGGACATAAACCATCTAGCAGGCAATTTAGAGTTCCCTCGAAAATATCATGCCAGGGAAACAATTGGAGACGTTTGGTTTGGCGGCGCCAGTGTTGTAAACAGGTAGCAGTGGTCTCTCTATCTGTCGGTCACATCTATTCCTCGCTGCAATTAATTATCAGGGTTTGGATATATGCTATGCACGGGTGTGGAGGGAGGAGGGGGGGGGGGGGGTGGGGTGGGGGGTTGGAGGGGAGGATAATGGGGAAACCTCGGGATTTTGTGTGTGTGTGAGACAGAGGTAGTGAGAGAGAGAGAGAGAGAGAGAGAGAGAGAGCGGGGGGGGACAGTGCGTGGTGTCTCTAATGCACATACAGACAAAAAAATACAAAGCGATATAGCAGGTCTCGATACCGCACGACGTGAAGATGCTTGGAACGTTTACAATTTTAAACAAAGGGGAAAGGTGTTCAGTGTTTCACCCCGATTTTCTCAGGTCAAGGTTACTTGAAGATTTGCATATATGTATGACGTTAACCACCGGCATATAATAAACGGAAATATAAAATGGCCCTGAATATCGCCCGTACAACTATTCGTCCTACCTAGCAAGCCTCAGGGCTGACATACGATACCTCTGAACCTTCTGGTTCCTGGAGCCCAACTTCCACATCCTCCTGAAAGGTATCCGCGCCCGGGATTTGAGCTATAGGTTGGGGTCGCAGCAGGTCTGACCAACGTGTGCCCTGACGTCACAGAATACGCTGCGCGCGAAAATGGCCCTCGGAAGCTGCTGTACCGTTTGAGCTCCGCTGTGATCCCGTTGGGCACCTCTTTTGGTGTTGATCTCCTTCTCCAATTGGTCTGGAGAGTGTTTGCCTTGAGGAGGACCCGGTCACCGGACACGGACGCCTGGCGGTCGCGTTCAGACGACAGCATGGAGCCGTTGGTCTGGCCGTGGTGATGAGCGTGGTGGTGCATCCCGTTGAGGTGTGCCATCATCCCGGCTCCTGGGGCGGCCAGACCCCTGGTGAGGTGCTCGTCGGCCCTGGACAGCATAGCAGCGTGGGAGTCGAAGCCATTGGGAGAGAGCATCTTCTCGTTGGCCATGTGCCCGCCGTAAGGGGCCAGGGACTGTTGTGAGTTGTGCAATGTTCCCAGGCCGTTGGAGAGAGGGGACAGCGGCTGCCCCATGCCCGCCATGTCTTTGTGGTAGGGGCTGTAGAGGTTCCCCATGGACGGCAAGCCCCTCTCGTCCCTCATGAGGGTGAAGCTGCCGCTGACGTTGCCCGCCAGCCTCTGGTGCGGGTGGGGGTGGGGGTGGTGGTGGTGAGGTTGGTGGGTGGTGTCTCTTTGTGAATTTGTCCGACACTCTTGATATTGGGAGGGCAGGTGCCTGGCGGTGTCAGCGTGTGTTTAAGGTGCTGCATAGGCTCATCCCCGGCCTCCGTGCGGCTCTCTCACCACCGACGATGCTCATGGCGGGAGCTTGGAGGAAGGTTGCGAGGACTTGTGTCCGGACCGACGACTACTCGTCGCGTCTGCCAACTCCAGGAAGGGAGGAGGCCTCTCGACCCCCCCCCCCCCCCCCCCCCCCCCACCATCGCAGCGTGGAGAGAGACCGCCCCCTCCCGCGCTCGGCTGGTGACGCTGTCGCAGAAGCCGCAAGCGCTGGTCGGGAACAATATTCATTCCAGGTCGCTAGGCTTGTCCACGGCCCGTGGTAATTCCCAAATATATTTCCAATTGTTAGCTTCCATATTGGTTCCGATTGGCATCAATAGCCTCTATGCGATCGCTCGCCGAGAGCATTTGTCGCCGAGCAGTCGAGATCCGCTCCTCTTCTTTCTCTCCCTTCCTTCCCTCCCAGGTTTCCGCTTCCTCACCTCTCGTTCATCTTCGCCCTCCCTCATTCATTCCGTCTCTCCCTCCTCTCTCTCCCTCTCTCTCGGATTCAGTGCTCTCCGCTCGTCCTGTCTGACTGGCGCGCTGCTCGTAAAGCTGAGGTTTAACCGGCTGCAGTTTGGGGAGAGACAGAGAGAGCCAGAGCATCAATGCGCAACCTCACAAGCTGCTCTCGACGTCAGCACTCCCACATGTCATTACAGAGCTTCCGGAGCCGCGTCTCTGTCGCCACATTCACCCGTGGAACCGGGGCTTTGCGGATCACCCAGTGTCTGATTTCAACTCCGCTCCCTGCACCGAAGGCAGACGACACCGTCCCCACGTTAAACTTGTCACTCAGATCAGGCGGCGTTTTATTGTGCCTCCAATTAATCTTTGGTAGCTGAGCTCCCTCCGAGGGAATGGCTTTGGTACCTGAATGAGTCTTGTAATTGACGGGTGTAATTACAGAGAGCAACGTCTCAGGTGTTACATTAGTTGGAAGCGATCAAACACCAGGTCAACTCGCAAATTAACATTTAGCGATGCTAATGTGCGGTGGTCTATTTATTTAAAATAGGCAAATTGAGTATTTGGAATGGTAGTGTCACGGGCTGGTAGTCTACTGGGTGAGCATCATTTGCATTGGAAAGACTAATATAGAGAAGACTCTAGTTTCGCTAGAACGGGCCTTTCAGGTTCAGGATTATGTTGGCCAAGATTTATCTCGAATGCACACTGTGCTTTCTGCAAGACTTGTCTCAATAAATAAATAATCCCAACTTTTGAAATATTAATCTCTCTATCCCTCGATCCCTCAATCCCTTCATCCCTTCATCCCTCCCTCCCTGCCTTCATCCCTCCCTCCATTCATCCCTCCTACATCCATCCATCCATTCTGTATCCTATCTTCTAAACATCTATCTATCTATCTATCTATCTATCTATGGTACTCTTCTATCTATCTATCTATCTATCTATCTATCTATCTATCTATCTCTATCTATCTACTATCATCAATCTACTCTATTCTATCTAACTTATCTAGCTATCTATCTATCTATCTATCTATCTATCTATCTATCAATCTATCTATCTAACTTATTCTATCTAATTACATTATATATTACTGTCTATTCAATTCTATCATCTAATCTATTATCTAATCTATTCTTCTGTCTATCTATCTATCTGTCTGTCCTGTCTGTCTGTCTGTCTGTCTGTCTGTCGTCTGTCTCTCTTCTGTCTGTCTTCTTTTCTGTCCTTCTCTCTCTGTCTGTCTGTCTTCTCTCCTCTCCTGTCTTCTGTCTGTCTGTCTGTCTGTCTGACTGTCTGTCTGGTTGTCTTTCTGTCTGTCTGGTTCTTCTGTCTCTGACTGTCCGTCCGTCCGTCCTTATTCTATCCTATCTAATCTAATCTATCTATCTATCTACTCTATCTATCTATCTATCTTCTTTCTATCCTGTCTATCAGTCTGTCTGTCTAGTCTATCTGTCTATCTATCTATCTATCTATCTATCTATATCGATATCTATCTATCTATCCTTTCTATCAAACTAACTACTAGTCTAATCTATCGGTGTCTGTCTGTCTGTCGTCTGTCTGTCTGTCTGTCTAGAACATCTATCTATCTTTTACTATTATCAACTATCTATCTCTATCTATCTATCTATCTATCATCTATCTATCTATCTCTATCTATCTTATCTATCTTATCTATGAAACCAGTATGCCGTAAGTTCACACAAGTGTCTTAGATTTTGAAGGCTTTGAACTGGGATACCACATATCACTATCTCCTTGACAAACATGTTTAATTTTAGCTTATTTAAAACATCTGCTTCAGGGAAAACAACACTATCACATTCATGTTTCCAATTTCTTCAGATCTCCAGCCGGAGGCGGAGATACTGGTGCATTTGTGGAGGTTGACTTGGGCATCTGACGATCCTTGCTCTGCACACTGGGCTGTCACTACACTGCCTGCCAATACTTAGGATTCTTTTAAAAAAAAACTAAAATCTACCACTGTCCCCGTCTACCGTCCCAAAACGAATTCGCCTCTGCTGCCAAAGGGCGCAGGTGTATGACATGCTCGAAAATATTAACTAAAATAATTTAGGCACACCGTTTGGAAACCTTTTAGAGGATTAAGTTATCAGCAACATTTTTGTCACGATATCGATAGATGACAGCAACAGCGAGGAGCTACACAGATTAAAATCAGGAAGCAAGGTCTGTATCACCGTTCTATGCTAATCATACAAGACATTACGTTGTGCTTGGCGACTAGCGTTGATTTGAACCTGGTAAGGGATAGTATTTTCTTGCTAATACAGTAATTAGATTCGGTTCCAGGGTTCCCTTACCCTGTATAAATATAACCATCCCTCCTCATTGGAAATCAACCTGCGTTTGTGTTTTTTTTTTAATCCATTATAACCTAGAACAGTTTGAGGAGCCGCCATGATATCTGTTGGCTCCATTGCCATTTGCAAATGACTTGATTACAATCTCCACTCCGCCGCGTGAAGGACAGAATGCTGCCCTGAGGAACGAGCCAGGGGAGAGAAGGTCTTTGGGGCGGAAGGGGGGGGGGGGGGGGGGGGGGGTCCAAACAGTAACCAGTAGTAACAGCATGAAAGTGTTGCATTAAGGGACCTGAATATGATTTACAAGGTAAAGAAATACAAAAGTTTTGATCCAGAATATTCTCAGGACGAAGGTTTTGAAAATGCTCCACTAACTATATGGACATTGAGTTGCAGCAGCGAGCAACTTGCAGACGACGTTTCGGGACGTGCACAGTGTTGTCGGCTGAAATACACCCCGTGTTGATATTACACTGAATGGAGATATCTATGGAGTCGGCGAGTAATCTCACACCCGCCCATGTGTAGGCGATGGATTTACAGAATTGTCTTCGAAACCCTGACATTAAGGCCACTCTCGCTCACATCTATCTGCCCGCCTCTTCTGACACATACATTAAAAAAGTTCCCAGCATAGATCCATTTAAAAATTAAAAAAAAAAAACATGCCTGACTTCATTTGGTTAAATACATCAATTGAGAATTATAGGTCGGTTGGAAATATACACAACCAACATTTTTTTTGCAATCTCGATTTAAGAACCAATGGCTCCTCAGGCGGTTGTGAAACAAGGCAATGCACATCGCCTGCATCTGTCTGTGTCTGTGCTCTTTAGATTCCGCACCCACGCCCTCCAAATGTGGAACTTCTGAAAAAAATGTTCATTTGTCCGTTAGTAATTTGTCCATTTCTATGGCGTTCAATGTATACCGGATTATTCAGCGTATTACGGGATATGCAGGCTATGCGAGCCTTTATTTATATATCCTCCCCTGGATATTTTGCATCGTCTCTAGATATTGCCCTGTGATACATTTGGTTCAGTTTAATGCAAATCCTAGCTAATGGAGAATCTATGGTCAGGATATTATCGCCGCTGTTTGAATACGCGGTGGTGAATTTGTGGGGCAGTTACTTTGAATACCTTGTCCCGGGCAGCCGCAACCCTGTTTCGCTGTCAGGGTTTTAAAAAAAAAATTACAAAAAATAATTTAGAAAAACTCATTCAAGCAGAGATCCGCAACACCTCATTGCTTCGTCTAAATCGATAAGATATCATTAGCCAAAGCACAGTCAAATGCCCTGGAAAAATCCCAGGAAAGAACGCGTATTTTCCCATTCTGACAGCGAGACGCTCTATTTAAAACACGAAATACGGCGAACGGGAGTGAGTGCAACTTTGAACATGCAGCCCACGTCGCTGAGTTGTGCTGGGAAAGCGGCGATGCCGGTGAGAGGTTGTCGCCGGTTCCCCTCTAGGAATGGTTGCTTCCCATCTATCTGCCGAGCCATGCTCCCCATCTCCACATCACTTGCCGCTTCAATTCATTAAAACCGTGGGCAATAATGACCTCGACAGGCCGCCTTTCCATTCCCCGAACAGATAGAGAGATTCACCACAGAACATTCCAAAGGAAAACCCCAACGCCTCAAAAGCATCTCCCCTTAGAACCCGGTGCGTTATTGTATTCAGATATCCAACCATTTGGAAAAAGAAATGATTGTTTAAAACCACATTTAAAAAAAAAATCCAAGCCCCTCTGCCCTGTTCATTGAAAATTAGATTATAATAGTTAATTAACATTTGCATGTAATCAGACTCCGTTCTACACTTTGCCGAAGTGATCGCAGGCCGGCCAGACCCAGATAGAAACAGTTTAGTTGTGTGTTTTTTTTTATCTACAAACCATCTGGCAGCTGCTCCTGGCCAGGCTGAGTATTGATCGCTTTTTTTTTTCTGCATGTTCTCCAGGCTCCGGTTAATTCTTATTCGCCTCTTCCTCAGACCAAGCAAATTCATCTCGGAATTATCAGTGGGAGAGAGGAGGGGGGAACCCATGGCCTGCTTCATTAAATCATCCCCCCCCTCCCCCCCCCCCCCCCCCCCCCCCCCCCCCCAAATGTACAAGAAGTTTGCCTGGGTAAGTAAACAGGTGTTTCCACGGACTCTCTCTCTCTCTCTCTCTCGTTGCTATCCTATCCGTGTAACTTTCCTTGTCTGTGTTTGCTTTCCCGCTGTGCAGTGTCGAGATATTAGAGCATCTCCCTTCCAAAGCGCCGCATCTATTTGATCTCAAATTCAGCCTGTGCATAAGCAGCCCTCACTTACCAAGTATGAATGGGTCAGTCGGCGTGTTTTAACGCGCGCCTGTGAATACAACGGTGGAGCCCCAAGCATGTCACACTTTGAGAACAGCAGCCGCTGGAAATAAAGAGGGCTCCCTCTATTAAAACCTTGACGTCAAGCAGAAATTGAATATTTTTAGAAATGCCTCCATTAATGCTCCCTTCGCCAGCATTTACGGTCCACATACCAAATGGTATTTTTAATGCAGCATTTCAATTGGGAAGATAAATAAGTTGCCATCAAATTAACTTAAGCTCCGGTGGGCCTCCCCCCACCCCCAAAGCATAATTTTATTTTAAAGTTCCGTTTACTGAGTGAAATTCCATGAAATCGTTTGTCCGTTGTGTACAACTTGCAAGTCCCAGTTGTATGTTGATGCCTTTATGCAAATGGCTGGTAAAGTGTGTAACGCGGCGATGTGAAACAGCCACGCGTACAGACTGACATCTTAACACAGTTGATATTTGTGTGCAGTTCACACCGAGTAGTAAATATATATATATATATATAATATATATATATATATATATATAGTGAAAGAAAAACGGCGAGAAACATTGACGGCAAGTTTTTTGTTTAAATCACCCTCGGTGTGACTGACATTCAATGTATTTACAAGGCGAACGTCGTTTGAATGTAAAATAGAGTTGAATCCATTCACACTACTCATCGATGTGAACACTTGTGAGGCTGTAATTAATAAACGGGGGCAGGGAATACTGACTGTTCTTGTATAATATATCCAGGTGTCAGGGATGGCCTAAAATCTACCCATTGGCCCCACCTGACCAGCGGCGTTAAGTAAAGAGTCATGTTTGATGGCGCACGGGCGAAGGAGTTATTAGTATTTGTTGAACAGCACAGACTGAACCAGGCGCACGGCCTTGTACCCCTTTATTTGGGAAGTCGCATAAAAACCTCCTCACATTTTAAATCAAAAATGGTGCAGAAAGTTCATGCATCCTACTTTTATTGAAATGCAAATGCGCGACGCCATTCGATCCTGTTCCATCAGCCTATTCTGTTAGTTTGCATTGAGGGTTAACGGGGAGAGAGTACAATATTTCAGTTTTTTTTAAAACTTCATTTTAATCCATTTGCAATATTTTAATGAGTGCCTGTGAAGTGATGTCCCCGCAGTAATGCAGGCTTGGTATTTATTTAAAGAACTTTATTGAAAGGTTTCAGCCTTTAAACGGGAAAGTATGTTGGTCCTTCATAAGTCACAAACAGTGTACTTAATGTCAAGAACACTGAGAATCTACTCTCGATTCTAAAGATGTGGTGGGCTAACTAACGAAGGGCGATTGAAGTAATGAACACCCCTTCCAGCTATCGATCTTTTGGAATTTAGATGGCTCATCTAAAGAAGGGAACAAGAAGTAAAAAGTACTCGGGGAAAAATGCACACGTGACCAAATAAGCATTGAAAACAAGACGAGTGCCAGATTCTGTTATCCAACATGTCAGAGATTCACCAAGAGACGTGACATACATGCACCCATGGACTGGGTCACACGGCGACATAGAGCACATTCAAAACAAATATAAGTTGAAAGGCAATTATTCGTGCTTCCTTTTGTATAATTCTGTAAAGGTTACGCCTAAAAACAAGATGTTATTCATATTCAGTTTAAACAAAATCTTTGCAGATATTACCATTTTTGTTTACCCAGAGAAGGGGAATCAGGAACCGGATGATACAGGTTTAAGATGAGAGGGGCAAGATTAAATAGGAACATGAGAGGCAACTGTTTTACACAGAGGGCGGTGGGCATATGGACCGAGCTGCCAGAGGAGGTAGTTGAGGCAGGTGTAATAGCAGCATTTAAAAACAGTGGACAGGTACATGGATGGGAAAGGTTTAGAGGGATACTGGCCCAATGCGGTCAAATGGGATCAGCTCAGACGGGGCATCTTGGTCGGTATGAAGGAGTTGGGCAGAAGGGCCTGTGGCCGTGCTGTGTGACTCTATGACTCCAAAACTAAACAAAATATGACTGAACCCCACGTTTCATAAGTTGGACTAGAATAGTTCATGCCTATTTAATTTCATGCTGCAGATTTCACGCCAAAATACATTCATTGAGCAAGTGTTTATTATTTGTTTAACTTCAATCCCGTCGCAGAAACTTATTTAGCCTTCGATACTTCTTGGTGTTTCCCCCGCCCCACCAGTTAAAAATGACAAATTTCCCAGTAATTCTGAAGCAAATATCTCCGAATTGCTAAGATATTCGAAAGATGCACATGTAAACCAACAAAGTGCTCTTTTACTTGGCACCATCCTATTTTGTGGGGAAATTGAGACGTGCAGATTCATATCGTCAATTGGTCTGTCCACATGCATAGCGTTGCTCTTCCCAACCTTGCTTCCTTCCCCTCAACTCCGCGAATCATGCAATATTCTCCCCTAACCCCCACCCCCCCCCTCCCCCCGGAAACTCGGAGATATTTGCTTCAGAATACCTTGAAAATACGTTAATAATGTTTTGAAATTGGTTTTCAATTTACATTCAGTCACGAGAAGGAAAAATGAAAATAATGTTACAATCTGTTGTGAGGCGGTAGAAATCTGATTTTTTTTTTTGGGTGGGTAACATAAGAGAGACTTGTTTGCAATCAGATACAGCTACTTTCAATCAAGTGTACGACAAATAATCACAAATGCGATTTTCTACTCTTGGGGATACTTGTTTGCAATTAAATACGACTAATGTCAAGCCTAAACTAGAACTTTCATCGGGCATTATTTGTATGGACTTTTGAAATAAATAACAATGAACCGGATAACCTCTATCAGCAGAATTACTAAATATTCTTGTCAGAATATTTCTCAGCATGTTAACCCGCAATACACAAAGTGCAAACTCTATTCAGTTGAAGCGCGGGTTAACAGTCATAAAGAAACAAGGCAAACTCTGTAATCAATGTGAATATTTTAAGGAGAGTATGTCATAAATGCCACGCACCGAATGTAAAATTATCAAGCAACAGGGTCCAATCTATCTCCTCGCATTGTCTTTTAAGGAGAAATATAATCAATGTGACGGCTGTTAAGTTTCACAATGGAGTTCATTACAGACATAACATTGCAAAAAGTATACAGTCGGAGTTCTTCTCGACTGAATCGGGAGATAAAAGCGGACTTGCATTTTGCAAATCAATTCCATTTATGTGAAGGCATTGAAGGATTTAACGGCGAGAAAACTGTTATCAAAACTTGACGGTTTGCTGTAGAAATCCTTATAATGCCAGTAGCGCAGATCAACTGCACTCATTTAGTAAATAGATCCACTAATTACAGGATTGTGTGCAGCGTGTAAGAATTAACCATCTTTGTAGTATATATGGCGCGAGAGAATCGGTACCTTGAATTCCTGTTATTTTTTCATTGGCAATCTTTGAAATATCTTATAAGCATTAAATAGCCAGGGAGTAAGCTGACTTTAGTGGTGTGCCCCCCCCCCCCCCCCCCCCTCTTCCTCGCCATTTCCATGTATTTAAGGCCTTTACGTTTGAGCAAAATAGGAATATTGATTTCGGAGCCAAAGCTTTAGGCTGTATTTTTCACGCTGTTCTCCTTTTTGTTAAGGCAAAATCGTGCTCTATTGGGTATGCATCGCCCAAATAAAGCAGCTCACAGTATAAACCCAATTTCAGACACCAACTCACAAATATTCCGCAGGAACATAGCGTTTGCGAACCGGAAATTCTAACTTTCACAGTAACACAATTCTTTCCCCGCCGGGTTTTCTCTCTCTCTCTCTCTCTCTCTCTCTCTCCTCTCTCTCTCTCTCTCTTCTCTCTCTCTCTCTCTCTCTCTCTCTCTAAATGCTCAATATATTGAACAATTTCTGCTATAACAAGTGATCAGCCAGATCTCTAATTGATCCGATTCCGGCTACACCGGGGAAAAAAAAGACTGAATAACAGACTTTATTCACAATGCCGTGGTTTTTTTTTTTTTGTTGATTTTCCAAACCGCTCAAAAGGCCGGATCATTATTTGATATTAAGTTTATTGAAGTTGTGAATTCGTGAAGACCATCCCCCCCCAAAAAAATATCCTCCCCGCGGCGTAAATAGATCCCGAATAACATTGACTAAGAGCACTGGGTGTTATTTCGTAGAACAAAATTGCAGTGACAATTGTGAGTTTTGTCAATTGTTTAAAGTGAATCCCTAACCAGCCTAGAGGATGATTACACACCACGGCTGACAGAGGTCTGTTCAAACGGGCAACTAACTGCACCTTTTCCAGGTTTGCTAAATGTAATTGAGCGGTAAAATCTAATGATGACAATGAGGTTTCGTTTATTAAATTACACCCTTAGAGAGGATAGTGTATCAGATATAGAGAGGGTTGTGAGTATGTTGGAAAAAAAATCTCCCTTTGCGTGATACATCTAAATCCACAAGATCTCCACTCGAACATTTAACATTGTAATACGATTTCGTTTTGTGGTTTTTTTTGGGTTGATGATAGATAGTTGAATTGGAAGAGCGAATCACAATATTTTGCCAGTTGTTGGCTGGGATGAAGGACAACTCTCTTCGTACATTGGACAACTCGTTTTACCGTGAAACTAAAACTACTTGAGTAGATGCAATGAAACCTGAGAGATTTGCAGCTTGTGTTACCCCCTGTGAGTCGAGTTCTCCCCCCCAGTATCGCATGTCCAGCGAGTATATTGGCTAATTATATCTATTTAACTAACAGGGATTTTTAACTTTAAGATGCTATTAAATCGGTATCTTTTTGAACTTTGAAAATCTAAGGAGTTGTAAAATGAAAAATATTCCTTTTGATTATCCACATCCATTCACAATAATTAACTAAGAAAATAGTTAATTTTCCCTGCAGACTACACCAGTGCTCCTCTCCCAAACACCCTCTAAATTCACGACCACACCTAGACTGCCCGAAACCTTGGCGTTCAATGTTGATCCAATATATATAATATATATTATATTCCCACCGTATATTTCTGCTCGCTTGCCGATTTTGAAAGCCTTATAGCAGTTAAGGAAAAAAAAAACCCCAGCCCGCCCAAACGAAGATTTCAACGGAAAAGTGAGCAATAACACATGGATATATCGCCTATCATTTCACAAAATGTGCAGAAGTTTCAATCTGAACTCGATTATGTGAGAATTGTACAAATCTATTATTAGGAAAACGAACCAGAAAGACATTTGCACAGATATTCCAATATTCTGTGGCAGCAATGTGCTTGAAATAATATCTCAGTGTTAACGAATGTGTATTTTTGGTTGAGTCATTGTTAGTGTGAGATATAGTGGAAAGGATAATCGTTCTAAAAATAGAATTATTAGCTGAAAACTAAATTAATTGCATTAATACAGAAATATTGCTTACAATACAGTCCCTCAGTTTGTACATTAATTCCTGACTGCGCCATTAGCTTTTTGGTTGTTCATTTCCCTTTCTGGCTTGCAACTGCATGTTGTAGTGGGTTCGGGTAACAGCGTTTTTTAGAAACAGCAAAACCCCTTTGAATTCTTGCGCCACAGCGAAAGGCAGGTAGCTCTGCACTTAAACAGATGTTTTTAAGCGATGCTGGTAAATGTCAGAAAGGTGTTAATGCACAGATAAGTAAAATAGTTTATGCTTTTAATGGGTGGCGTTTTAGCATTGCATATATTCGAGCAGAACTCGATCACATAAGATTTTACACGTGTTCAGAGAAAAAAAAAGAGGAATATTATTTAACATATTTAACATATTTTCAATTATTTGCTATTTGGGGAAACGTCCCCCGTGGATATTTAAAGAACTGGTCAGATTTAGATGGTCGAATTTCAGAAATATTCCCCAGGATGAAATTTTCGCTTCCTTTCTTAATCTACCTTTTTTTTTAAAATTGTGAAATGTTGTCATGAAATAGTGGTGGATAAAGACAAAACGTTGAAGCTGATTACGATAATTAGTTAAATCGTATATTACTTTGAAGGTATCTTTTACAAACTTTGTGATTTAAAAAAAAATCTTGCGCGAATCTACGAAAACAGGAATGACATATTCACCTGTTACACATTTAGCGACGTTAAAGTACGGCAAATAATGACAACAATCTTCCTTTCAGAAGTTGATGTCTGATCTCAATAGCAACTCGGCCGTTCCAATTTGGACATAGTTTCCTTTCAAAAAAAAAAGTTTGATTCTGTAAAACATGTGATGATCAACTGCTTTATATTGCAATAAAGAGTATGGTGTATTTATCTCGTTGGGAAACACAGAATGCGAGTCTTACCAGCTATCAGGTCCAGCGCCACGAATGTTTTAATGACAATTTAAACAGTTCTAACTATTGCAGCATCGCACAAATGAACAAAGACAACGGCACTAATGTCTTGTACGGTGCGATCTGATAAGCAACAAGAGGGAAACAAAATAGATTAAATTGTCACTTGGAAGTAACAGAGGAAGTTGAGAAACAGAAACATTGCAAAATAAATTAAGTAAAATGTATTCCACCATAATGCAATCAAGAAACGTGTCGGTAATATTGTCTCCTTTTGGTGAGGAAATGAACTGTTTCATTCTTTGTTTCCCTGGAAATGAAACTCTGAAACCTTTCTCCCACTTCACGGACTGAAGTTCGAGAGCGATTTACCTTGGGCTCGGAGTTAATGGGTCCTTGCGTTTAACAGTATGTTTTAGAAAACAATACTTTGCAACTGATACATGAACATTTTGACCGCAAGGAAAACTTTATGTCGAAAGATATTTTATTTTACAAGTCAACCTATCTCCACAACTCACATTAATTCTAATAAAACGGTGTGGCGAATTGCAGTTATTTTAACCCAAGAGCCAAACTACAGCAGATTAGTTTCCGGTATATTGCGGTGATCCTTTACCGTAAGAAATCAGTTGTCTGTTCTTATGAAGGTTTGTTTATTTAGATAACTGAGTACAGGAATTGGCACAATCGTCCCCTTTAAAAAGTGTTTTGAGTTTCAAATTTCAAAGTGTATGTTTCAGAGAGGTTGTCAACTAACATTTCGAAAGTGAGTGAGCGACCCGTTGCTCACTTAATAGAACTCCCATTCAGGTGAATTTCGATGGCGCGCTGTATTTAACAAGACTACATGGCAAACGTCTCGCCATGTAGCGTTGGTACATGTTTACATATTAATACAACCCACATATATAAATGTGTAACAAAAGAACAGGCAATATTGAATATATCAACTAGAAGAAAAATCTAATCAGACCAACTCATAAACTTTCAAACAGACGATTTGGAAATAGATTCCAGAGATCGAGGCATCTCGCTAAAATGAATTTGATAAGGAGGAGAGAGCGCTTGCATTACATAATGCAACTATTCCGATTCTCTCTGAGATATTGCTCATTTCTTTTTTTCCCCAACTATTCAAAACGAACTCGATATTGACTCCGTTCGTTTTCTCCCCCGTGTCTTCAATTCATCACGGAGAGAAAACAAAGATGGAAAAGTTATTTTACTAACAGAGAAATGCCAAGTGCCCGTTCGTCTCTTTGGCACATATAGGGTGGTCTCACTTCCTCAGGTGATCTTTGTCCAAGTCCCCCGTCCACAGTGGGGAATGGACAGTCAGACTGCAATTGTCACAAACTAGCTGTAGAATTAAGAGAAGTTTTGTGTCTTTCCATATGTTGATAGCGGTTCCCATCCTCCTGGTTTTTATAACATCACTCTCTGGCAGGATCAATTAATTAGAAGTAGAATTTAGGAAGTCATTGCCAATGCAATGTCCAACACAAGATATTTAAAATCAAATTCTTGGGCTTAAGTAGAATTATCCAGTTTGTTATGGGACTGCATTGACCATTTACATCTGCTGACTATACTCTGATTATGTATTTAAAACTATTAGTCCAGGCTTTGACACAGTAAAAATAATGGGAACTAATTTTTTAACACATTCCACTAGTATTTCCTATATCAAATGAACTCAGAACTGCGATCCCATGCATATTGTTGAAGAACTTTGTGTTAATCCAAAAGTATACAATCTTTTGGAGATCATTTTATTCAACCACCACTTTTGCATCAGTACCTACATCATCAAGGAATTAAACTGAACTTGCCCACTTCATGCCAATTGGGAACACAGGTGTTTTTATTTAAATCAGCCGTTACAATTTAATTCAGTACAGCTTGTACAACGCCATTAAGATCTGGCAATGAATTAGGGGCACTCAAGCTTTTACTGTTGTCCATAAACTACAGGAATGACATTTGAAAAATAGATGACGTTACATTAGCAAAGAACATCAGATAGAAAGTGTGCCTGACTTTACTGTGAAAAAATAATACAATAAGTTGAAATCATTCCAGGATGAAAAGTTTTAGTTATGTGGACAGAGTAGAGTCCCAGCTACTGTTTTTAAAAATATATATAATTGGTAAAGGACATGTTTCCATATTTTATGGAGATTTGGTAGATTTCAAGGGGAGAAGAATTTTGCTGTGGTATTAAGAGTGATAATTAGATTTAAGGTAATTGCCAAAAGGATCATAAAACAGGCGAGGATGCATTTTGTTACTTGAAAAGAGAAAACAAGGACATTGGGAAAAAGCAGTACTTTGGGAACAATTGAATAGCCTTTACAAAGAAGGATTGGGAAGCTGTCTAAACGGGTCACTCAATATCACTGGATAAGACTTTGCCCAAAATATTCTGGAATTAGCTGTCAGTCAAAAGCGATAATTTGAACATTCTTTAAACTGATGTATTTTGCGACACTTATCTTAATAGTGAAAAACTCATTTGACATATGCAATAGGCTTGTGCAAATGTATCTGTCTCCACTCAGCAGAGTTTTTACATGATTGCGATGCCTGTCTTTTCTTGCCTGTATTGATTTTGTTTTGTTTTATAGTGCACCAGGTAAGGCAGGCATGTGGACAGAAAAAAATGCCTCAAAAAATCCGAGACTAATATATGGTGGACATAACTGAATCCCCTCCCAAATACCTGTGGATCTTAATTTTGACAATTACCTATTTGTATACCTTTGGACTCTTAAAGGGATAAACTTAAAATTGGGGTCATGCCATTTAGAAATGAACACAGATTGTATTTTTTCCTCTCTCATATCAGCTTAATGCTCTGAAGTTATTTCCTTAAAATGCTATGTGGGCCAAGCTAATAACATTTATATTTGGAGGGGAAATATATGTTTTTGTTACTTAAGAATGTCAAGCTAAATGGAGCAAGTGCAGGTAATGCACTTAGATGATACATATTTCACTCCTGATCCAATTAAACGACAGCACTGGTACAAGAAGTTCCATAGATTTCCTGTTTTTGATTTTTATATTTTTAAAAGGCATTATCCAACTAATTAGTCACACTGGTTGATCAAAGCATTTGCTGAATATAATTCATGAAAAAGTACAAACTTTTGAAGTTACTCTTTTTATTATTAATCAGTGAACAAGCTTGGGAGCAATTTCAGTTCTGCAAATATCATTTGTAAAATGTTTGTAACATAATGCTAAATTAATTAGTAAAGTAACATTTGAATTTAAAATTCAATTAAATCTTGATTCTCTAATTTCTCAAAATGTTTGTTTTAAATGCATATAATTTGGAAACTTATAACCATCTGTTCGAAAGTTCATTTGGTGGCAGATTTACATTACTAATACTTAAGGGATCCCATACTTAGCATGGTGCTTTTGAGGCCAATTGTTACTGTGCCTGCAATTGTGCCTGCAACAACATTAAATCACAATAGACTGCTCACTACACTGATCCAAATGCATGTGTTATTTCTATCATCTCCATTACAATTTACACATTTTTAAAATTGTGACTGTACATAAACGTCAACCAGTACAGAAACACTAGGTGAACAGTGTCTCATATATTTGTGACTCATTTTGGCACAAGTACGATATTGGCTGTGTTGAGGCAAAAATCTCTGATGCACATGTTCCTTAATTACCATCAAGGTATTGAATAATTGAATAAATCTGAATTGCTGTTGAAAATTTCAGTATGCATCATTTATACTAAAACTCATTTCACTACAATGTGGCAATTTAAATTGAAGAAAGGGGAAGATAGTTTGCGGTACAAAACATTCTTTTCACCCTAATCCGTGCATATTTCGATAGCCTAAAATGTTTCTTGTTAGTGTTTGGATAAGCCATTTATTGAAATCATTCATATTCCTTTGAACATTTCAAACAAGGACATTGTCTAACTATATCTGGACACATTCTCTAGGACTCCTCTGCATGATTGCAAGATTTATTCAAGATTTAAAAATACATAATTATTTCTTTCATTGAATTGATATTGATGTAATATTTAATGAATTATGATCAGATGTACTTCTTTTAAAATACTTTAATATGGTAAATATTCAATGTTGCCACGTTTAACTCTTAAATACAAATTATATATTGAATCTTGGCTAGAAATTAAAGTACCATAGTTAGTCTTTTTTCTCAGCAACTACAAGTATATATGTATGTATTTAAAAAAAAAATCTTATAAATCTTGCAATCATCAGAGTCTGGTACATTAGATTTATGCAGAATGTGTAATTTCTTGAATGCAGATTTGAACTGCAGGCATTTTAATGCCTGTCAACCAAACCTCAATTATATTCCATTTAACAGATTTGAGCATTGAGCATGAACATCATCTGGAAACTGAATTAATAATTGAGTTTTTCCCTTCCATACAATTCTAATTACTGTGTTCTTTAGCCACTTGTCTTTATTACTGAGTCGACTCAAGTGATTCTTGCTGAATTATATAACACACCAGAGGAGCTGTGAAATATCATCTCCTTTTCTCTTCACTCAGGTATCTCTAGACTCAGATATAATTTTGCATGATGCAGCATTACAAGGACCCTATAGATTAGAACATAGGACCCAGAACAGTACATTACAGAACTGGACCTTCAGCCCACAATGTCCATGCCAAACATGTTGCCAAGTTAAATTAATCTCCTCTACCTGCATATCCTTATCCATGTGATCCACACCCCTCCATTCCCTGCATATCCGCCTAGCTAAAAGCCTCACATAAGCCACTATTGTATCTGCTTCTACCCCAACTTCTGGTAGCGTGTTTTAAATACTCACCCCTCTCTGTGTAAAAAAACCTGCCCCACACATCTCCTTCAAACTTTGCCCCCCCCCCCCCCCCCCCCCCCCCCCCCCCCACTCTAGTCTTGGACAATTCCACCTTGGAAAAAAAAGGTTCTGGCTGTATAGCCTTGAATGTCTACCTTGGTTACAGATTCTGTGATACAAATAAGAAAGATAAATTATATAGCACTCATGGTATATATTTGGAAAACATGAGAATCAAAGCTTATCACTGTTCCTGAGTACATATGACAATAGTAAACCTAGACCTATTAATGTTAATGGGCACAAGCAACTTTGTCATGGATTTTATAATATCTTTCTCTATAAGTACACTAGAGATCTAGTTCCCCATTTTGATGGAGAAATTATGCCATGGCAAAGTCTTATATACCATTCTTAATTGCTAGATCCAGCTGGATCATTACCCACCTGGCTATGTAATCGGGCGATGTATATGCGAGAATATGTGGGAGGATGGCACAGTGGCACAGCTGTAGAGTTGCTGCCTCGCAGCGCCAGAGACCCAGGTTCGATCCTGACTATAGGTGCAGTCCGTATGGAGTTTGTACGCTCTCCCTGTGATCATGTGGGTTTTCTCCGGGTGCTCCAGTATCCTCCCACACGCTAAAGACTTAAAGGTTTGTAGGTTAATTGGCTTGTTTAAATCCCTAGTGCTTCGGATAGTGCTGGCTGGTGTACGGGGCGATCGCTGGTTGGCATGGACTCGGTGGGTCAAAGGGCCTGCTATAATTCTGTATCTCTAAAGTCTAAAATAAAGTCTAATTGGGTTTGAGAGATTGGAGGAAAGCAAGTTAGGAACAAAGTAAAATAGTTACAAACCACAAAAATAAAATAGTCTCATGCTTGTATTACAAGATAGAAAATGCAGGGAGAACTCTGCAGGTCAGGGAAAATGAGTCAACCCTTCAGATGAATGAAATAGTTGAAGAAGCCGTGTGCACTTCATCAGAAGATCATCTGAAGAGTTAACCTTGTTTGGGGACATGAGATGATCTGAAGAAGGTCATGTCCTAAAATATAATTGCCTGACCCACTGAGTGCCTTTTGCAGTTTGTTAAACTTGGTTTCCCTTGAAAAATTGCTATAATTTTTGTGTACAAACATGGGCATAATTCCAATTATGATGATGGTGAACTACGAATTGCCAAGAAAATCCTCTCTGCATGTAAGGATAAAATAAACCTCTCTTTTCACAGTGTTTTATATGGACTGCTGTTAAAGGTGGCCTCTTCACCAGAAGATACAAAAAATTGAAAGCATGTACCATCAGACTCAGACTCCATTATTAAACTACTAAACGGTCCTCCCATAAGCTAGGATGTTGTCCTGATCTTCCAACCTACCACATTGCATACATTAGACATTTTCTCCAAAACTGTAAATCTACATCGCTATAAAAGTATATTCGTTGATTGATTCATACTTTATTATCATTTGTGACGTGTCACAGTGAAATTATTTATTTTGCATACCGTACACCAGGTATGCAAAGAGTCACCATGTAATGGGCGCCGACAATGTTACGAAGTATTCATTATAGTCCCCAATAGTCCCTCATCATTCTCGAACCCTCTAAACAACCCCCCCCCCCCCCCCACGTCGGGTCCCTCTTTGCTCTTCACTTTGGTGTTTTTCTCTTTGCATTAACTGTTGAGTATTTGTACTCATGTATAGCATAATTTGATTTAATTGGGTGTATGCAAACAACAGGTTTTCACTGTATTAAAAGTTCATAAGTTCATAGGTGATAGGAGCAGAATTAGGATATTTGGTCCATCAAGTTTACTCCGCCATTCAATCATCTATCTTATGTGACAATAATAACCCAATATCAATACCAAAGTCCGAGGGGGGAGCAGGAAATTCTCCTTCAGGCTCTATGCCCTGACTTGGAAATTTACTTGGGAAAACTCTTCCATATGCGGCCAAATGTATCAGTGCCACACTGTACCTGCTCCTGCTTCATGTAGCTTGTGTTGTTTCATGTAGCTGGTGGCGTTTCATGTATTTTGTGTTTAATGACTGTTGGCAGATCAATTTCCCTCCTGGGAGAAATAAAGTCGTGTCGTATCATATCGCATAGCATCCTATCATAGCCTATAGTATCGTATCATATTGTATTGTATCGTATCGTACCCTCCTCAGGTTTTGAATAAAATAGTATACCCTTGCTTTCTAGGTTGTATATGCGTGTGCTTTCTGATAACTGGGTTGCTATCTTTCCAAACTAATAACTGTCTGAATTGGGATAGCTTGACATTGTGGAATGATGCTCCATATGTGTGTGCATATCCCTCTGTTATCGTCTCTCTTGCTTTACCATTTTCTAAGCTAACCTCCCGAGCCTATTTTAGAGCAGAAGACACTTAAGGTCGCGATGAAAATTTGACATTAATTATGTGGAGTTAGATCAGAGATCAGCCATGATCTATTGAAGGGAGGAACCGACTCCTGGGGCTAAATAGCTTGCTCCAGTTCCTATGCGCCCAATTGCATGCCGGACTTTGATTTTTCCTTTTACATTTATTAATGTTGTTAATTATACTTCGTATTATACAAAGGGGATCCAGCTCTGTGGAGTATTATTCTTATTGCTGCCCAAGGGCAATGAAGATCCATAATCACTTGTTAAGAAGACAGTACCTTTCATTGAATACATATAATATTTAGTAAAGATTTCTTCAGCTCATAACATAAACCCTTTATGTGAAAACATGAACTTTAGATGTGGATTGAAAATATGCTTTAAATTCACTGATGTTTTCATGATGCTAAATATTTTTGGAATTTTAAATATGCTAAGATGTTAACATGATATTTTTTTCATCAATGGAATCAATTATTTTCTCACAATCTTTATCCGGTCTGAGTACTATTCACGAATTTTCATTTTGTTTATTATTGTATAGTTTACAATGATGAATATGTACTCATTCTAAATTAATAACATCTGATAAAAGACTTCAAATAGTCCGTCATCTCATGCACTGTCCAGTATTCTAATCCACGTTCTGTTTCAAAAGATTCAGTCCCTAGATTCTCAGCTAGACTGTAGTTCAGCAAACTGACTCCAAAACTTGTCATATTTTCCAGCAAAGAGTACCATTGTTTACCAAAGATATGTGGGCATTTCATGGTGATTGTTTAGGACTCGGTTCAGTCAGAGGCTTGGCTAAGTAGTTTCCAGCTCCTCTTGAGAGCTTCGAAATGAGAAATAAGGAATCAAGTTATTAGCCAGGGGCTGTGATGCTGACCTTTGTGGACCTTACTGTATGCATCGTTTTCTTAGCTTTACTCCAATGAAGCAATGGTATCAGGCACATGAGTTAATCAATATCATCAAAGAACCAAAAGTTCATATCCTGAGGTCATATAATGGCTGTCCTTCAGAGTAGAATGTGTTAGTGAATGAGGAACGGAGGGCACGTTCTAGCTTAAGAAACCACTCAAAATCAACTCACAATATTGAACAGAGGAGCTTGGTGATGTGACACCATCTCTGGTACAATATTTCAGGGACCTGTCCACTTACAACGCATAATTTGGACTAAAACTAATCTTTGGGGAAACAAGGAATTGCAGATGCTGGTTGTCAAAAAAAAAAACAGAATAGGGCAGCACGGTGAGGCAGCGGTAGAGTTGCTGCCTTACAGCGCCAGAGACCCGGGTTCGATCCTGACCACGGGTGCTTGTCTGTACAGCGTTTGTACGTTCTCCCCGTGACCTGCGTAGGTTTTCTCCGAGATCTTCGGTTTCCTCCCACACTTTATAGACGTACAGGTTTGTAGGTTGTTTGGCTTGGTATAAATGTAAAAAATCGTCCCTTGTGTGTGTAGGATAATGTTGGTGTGTGGGCATCGCTGGTCGGCACGGACTCGGTGGGCCGAAGGGCCTGTCCCTGCCCTGTATCTCTAAACTAAACTAAACACAAAGTGCTGGAATAACTCGGCAGCACAGGCAGCATCTCTGGAGGACATGGACAGGTGATGTTTCAGGTCGAGACCCTTATTCAGACTTATTATAGTAGGACATTGGAGAAAGCTGGAAATGGGTGGGGCGAGACATAGCCTAGCAAGTTCATGTAAGTGAGGAGAGTTTTCACTGGCAATGGGTGAACAAATGCAAGGATGGGAAGGGGAGAAAAGGGTGACAAAAGGGTACACACGAGACAAAATGGAGACAAGGAAACAAAAGAGCGTCAGATAAGGAGATCACTTTAACTTTTCGCTCCTCTCCTTATCTGACGCCACTTGTTTCTCCCTGTCATCTCTAGCCTTTGTCCACCCACCTGCCCATAAACAACCCCCTCCAATCACCTGTATCCACCTATCTCTCGCCTGCCTTAGCCCTGGCTCTGCATCCATCCCAGCTTTCTCCCCCCTACTACAATCAGTCTGAAGAAGGATCCCGACCCAAAACGTTACTTATCCATGTCCTTCAGAGATGCTGCCTGACCGGATGAGTTACTCTAGCACTTTGCATTTTAAAAAATAAATTAATTCTTGCTTCTGTATTGGTCTCACATGCTGATGGATAGAGTCATAGTCATACAGCATGGAAACAGGCCCTTCGATCCAACTTGCCCACTCCGACCAACATGTACTATCTATACTAATCCCACCTGCCTGTGTTTGGCCCATATCCCTCTATACCTGTCCTATCTAGATACCTGACAAAATGTTCCGTAAATGTTGCGATAATGCCAGCTACCTCCTCCGGCAGCTCATACTAAACGCTTACCTCCCTTTGTGTGAAAAAGCTACCCCTCAGATTCCCATTAAATCTTTTCCCTCTCACCTTAAACCTATGACCTCTGGTTCTTGATTCCACTACTCTGCTCAAAAGACTGTGCGCTTACCTGCCTCAACTACCTCCTCTGGCAGCTTGTTCCATACACCCACCACCCTTTGTGTGAAAATGTTACCTTTCGGATTCCTATTAAATCTTTCCCCCCTCACCTTAAACCTATGTCCTCTGGAATTTGATTGATTAAACATCTATAGTATACGTCAGAAGCAGACTACAGAAGGACTGTACATGAAATTTGCTGTGTGAGGCATTGGTAAATGTGCAATTAGTCCCTTCAGGTTATTTTCCCTGCTACTGCCTCTGCTCCTGTTCCTTGATGCCATCGACAACTTTAGTATTACGGTGGAGTTCAGCATGGCCCTGCTGTTATTGATCGTTGCCATGGAAATTGTGACCAGCCAATTGGTAAATCTACTGGTGCATATACTTAATGAATCTGCAGGATCATTGTTTGTGATGAGAAGGAGATTCTGCAAGAAAGCTTATGCGCAACCTCACACGCCTTAAGGTTTTCGACTGGTCTCTGTTTAAAATGCAATCAATTGCCTTCTCCACATCTGCCATGCGTTGCATAAAAAAACCCCCCAAAATGCTCTTCACAAAGTGGCGGGCACAGTAGTGCGGCTGGTGGAGTTGCTGCCTCTTGGCGCCAGGGACCCGGGTACGATCCTGACCCCGAGTGCTGTCTGTGTGGAGTTCGCACGTTTTCCCTGTGACTTTGTGGGTTTTCTCTGGGTGCCCCAGTTTCCTCCCGCATCCTAAATATGTGTGTGTTTGAGGGTTGTTTGGCCTCTGTAAAGTTTCCCGTAGTGTGTAGGGAGGTACGATAACAACATTTAAAAGACGTTTGCACAGGTACATGGATAGGACAGGCTTAGGGGGATAGGGCCAAACGCGGGCATCTTGGCCAGTATGGGCAAGTTGGGCTGAAGGGCCTGTTTCGATGCTGCATGACTCTCTGACTCTATGACTTAACTTGTCCCAGGAACAGTAACTCCAGAGATTTCTTTATCAAAATGTACCTCCTCACAACTGCCACATACGTTTCCATGTTCCTCTCCATTGCTCAAGGTGACCAGCAAAGATTACAACTTTTAGAAAACAGCTTATAAATTCTGTGCTGTCAGCTATGTCCAGACCACCAAAGCCCATTACCGATCTATTAAGCAAGTCACAAATAGATTGTTTACGCAAGCAAAGCCATTACTTCTCAAAAGGACAATTGGCAGCAACATGACTTTACCAAGCACAGGATTCCTGGGCATCAGTTGTCATAGACAGCACCCGCAGACACAGTGGCGAGGCAGCTGTAGAGTTGCTGCCTTATGCCCCTGTCCCACTTAGGAAACCTGAACGGAAGCCTCTGGAGACTTTGTGCCCCATCCAAGGTTTCCGTGCGGTTCCCCGGAGGTTCCCGGAGGTTTTTGTCAGTTTCGACCATTAGGGAGACTGACAAAAACCTCCGGGAACCTCCAGGAACCTCCGGGAACTGCATGGAAACCTTGGGTGGGGCGCAAAGTCTCCAGAGGTTTCCGTTCAGGTTTCCTAAGTGGGACAGGGGCATTACAGTGCGAGAGACCCAGGATCGATCCTGACTACGGGTGCTGTCTGCATTGAGTTTGTACGTTCTTCCTGTGACTGCGTACGTTTTCCCCGGATGCTCCGGTTTCCTCCCACACTCCAATTATGTGCCGGTTTGTAGGTTAATTGGCTTAGGTAAATTTGTAAATTGCCGGTAGTGTGTAGGATGGTGCTGGAGTATGGGGGGATCGGTGGTCTGCACGGACTCGATGGGCCGAATGGCCTGTTTTAACACTGTATCTCTGAAGTCTAGTCTAAAGTTTAAAGTCTAAAGAGGCAGCTGGTTTTTAATCATCAGCTTGCAAGGAAACACAGATCTGACTGAGGTTAGCTGAATCTGTTCACCTTAAAACAGTTAATTATGCCAGCATTGAACAATGAACTGAAGAAGGGTCACAATCTGAAACCTCACCTATTCCTTTACTCCAGAGATGCTGCTTGACCTGCTGAGTTGCTCCAGCATTTTGCTTCTATCTTCGGTGTAAACTAGCATCTGCAGTTCCTTCCTACACATCCTGAACATTATGTCCGATAGGTTCCTTAGCCTGAGGTAGGCTTTAGGAGGGTTACACAAAAAGCTGGAGAAACTCAGCGGGTGCAGCAGCATCTAAGGAGCGTAGGCGACGTTTCGGGTCGAGACCCTTTTTTTTTTACTGGGAGGCAGGGAATTGGAGCTGGAATCCACGGGTATGAGATGAGGCGCAGGCAAGCCCCAGGAAGCAGATGTGGCTGTGGTATCGAGTCTGGGTGAGGGTGTGGTCGTAGAGTTGGAGGGAAGGGGGTATCACAGAGGGGGAGCAGTTAGAGAGGAGTTGTGAAAACTGTCTCCGTAGGGAGGAGGAGAACTTCTTCAAAGTAGGCATACCTTGAGGAGATGTCGCAGTGGAGTAGACAAAGTGTTAACGAAGAAACTGCAGATGCTGGAGAATCGAGGGTTACACAAAAAGCTGGAGAAACTCAGCGGGTGCAGCAGCATCTAAGGAGCGTAGGCGACGTTTCGGGTCGAGACCCTTTTTTTAGGAGCTGAGGTAGGCTTTAGGGGCACTGGTTGTGAAGGAGGGTCCCTGGATGGTTGGGATGACTGACCTTTGGGCAGAAGATGAGGGGGAGTTGAGTAGGTGATGGGAAGGTGAAGACAAATGATGAAGGATCAACTAAAGGCATTGGAGTGATATGGTCTGCATCAATAATGATGGATAGTTAAAGAAAGCCATCTTGATGTAGTGGCTTATCTTGCACTCTGTTTGGTTTAAGTTTTAGTTAAGGTTTATTATTGTCATGTCTACCGATGAACAGTGAATAACTTTGTTTTGCTTGCTCTCCAATCAAGGCAGATAATACCATACATAAATGCAAACAAGCCAAACTCAACTACAATAAGTAGAGGGAAGGGGAAATGCAGGGTGCAGAATATAGTTCTCAGCATTGTAACGCAGTAGTTCCAGAGACAAAATGCAATGTCTGCAATGGGGTAGATGAGAATCAGACTGTACCGTAGCTTATTGAAGGACTATTTCGAAGCCCGATAACAGAGGGGAAGGTGTTCCTGTCTGGTGTCTTTCATTGTTGACCCTATCATTTTCAATGCCTCACATGCATATGTTTAGTTTAGTTTAGTTTAGTTTGGAGATACAGCACAAAACGGGCTCTGCGGCCCCACTGAGTCCGTGCCGACCAGCGATCCCCGTACACTATCCTACACTTTAGGAACAATTTGCACTACAAACCTGTGCACCTTTGCAGAGTGGGAGGAAACTAGAGCACCCTGGAAAAAACCCACGCAGTCACGGGGAGAGCGTACAAACTCTTTTAAAAAAAAACATATTTTTATTTATTAGAGGTACAGTGAGTTACATCAGTGTACATCCCATATGTTTTATTACAATCATTGTACCCCTTAATTTTTTAAGACATTTAGAGAAGAAAAAAAAGGAATAGAAACAGAAAGTAGAAAAAGTGAAAAAGAATTGTGAAAGTGAAGAAGCGTGCCAAAGGAAAAGGAAAAGAAGAAAAAAAAGAAAGGAAAAAAAACCCTGGTCGAAGAGTTAGAGAAAGGAGATTAAGCGATAGACCCTAGAGAAGAAAAAGAGAGAGAGAAGGAAAAAATGGAAAAGCCAATTACTTTATTATAAACATCACACAAACGGAATCTACCAACTCAACAGTTTTTCGTCCCCCTTGAGAGCCTACAAACTCCATACCGACAGAACCCATCGTCAGGATCGAACCCGGGTCTATGGCGCTGTAAGGCAGCAACTCTACCGCTGCGCCACCGTGCATATAGAGATGGAGGAGCTGCACCAGGCTGTTGTCTGTACTCGAGTATTTTAGTGATGGGGAGACGTTTGGAGGATTGGGGTGAACATAATCTCTGATAGGTTTCTTGGCTTGGTGTAGGCGATAGGTGCACCAGTTGTAAGGAATGGTCGCCGGATGGCTGGGGAAGTGCAGAATGCAAAGGGAAAACCTGATACCGAGTTTGTAAACTTTTAAGAAGCCTAGGCAGAATAGATAGTCAGCAGGAGACACGAGGAACTGCAGATTCTGGAAACTTGATCAAAACACAAAGTGCTGGAAGGATTCAACAGGTCAGGTGGCATCTGTAGAGAGAATGGACAGGTGACGTTTCGGGTCGGGATTGTCCACCTGAAGAAAGGCCCTGTGCCAAAACATCGCCTGCCCATTCTCTCCACAGATGCCACCTGACCTGTTGAGTTCTTTCAGCACTTTGCAGGTAGTCAGCATCTCTTTCCCAAGGCAGCGGTAACAAAATCAAGAGGGCACAGGCTTAAGGTGTGATGATGGAATTTTGAAGGGGATATGAGGTCTACATAGTGTGGTTGGTGCCTGGAACTCACTGCCAGAGGTGGAGATGTGAGTCAATTTTGGAGACATTTAGACAGACACTTAAATTGGAAAGGATTTGAAGGTTATGAATCTGAGGAGGACACATGGGATTAGTGCTGATTGACAAAAGGATCTGTCAAAGGTCCCATTTCTGTGTTGCACAAATGACTCTATGATATGACATTAAAATGCTCTAATGTCTCTTTTATTGTTGCCACTTGCCTCCAAACTGCAGCTAAGAAGCTTTTCCTGTGGTCAATGCCAACAGGCCTTCCTCAATACTTACCTTCCCTCAGTGGGATTGTGATGTTTGTTGCGTGCGTCAGTGTGAGTGTTATGGCGTTGGTGATACAGTGAGACAACAGACGATGTCAGACTCTGGGCAGCACAGCCGCACAGCAAGGGCGGAACAGTGGTGCTGAGGTAGAGTTGTTGCCTTACAGCGCCAGAGACCCTGACTACGGGTGCTGTCTGTAGGGAGTCTGCGCATTCTTCCTGTGACCGCGTTGGTTTTCTCCACGTGCTCCGATTTCATTCCACATTATTCCAAAGACGTGCAGGTATGTAGGTTAATTGGCTTCTGTAAATTGTCCGCCGTGTGTAGGATGGAGCTAGTGCACGACTGATTGCTGGTCGGTGCGGGCTCGGTGAGGCAAAGGGCCTGTTTCTAAGCTGCATCTATAAACTAAACTAAACTTCCCATCTATTAATGCCTCGTCTACACCAAAATATGTATCCTAGATGTGTAAGAAGGAACTGCAGATGCTGGTTTAAACCAAAGATAGACACAAAAAGCTGGAGCAACTCAGCGGAGAGAAGGAATGGGTGACGTTTCGTGTCGAGACCCTTCTCCGTGCATCCTAGAGGATGTCTACCTTTTTAAGCCAGCGAAAATCCTTCAGGATTTTGACGAATTGCTTATAGCCTAAAACTGCAATCTGCAGCAAATCTTTTCAGTATTCCGTACAATAGCTGGGACCTGACAAACAGCTGTCCCAGTTTTGTCAATTGCTCTATACTTTGCACACAGTAGGGATTTGAAACAACTTATATTCACCTCAGGAAGAAACCAGATCAGGTCAATATATAATAAAGCTGCTCTTTGGGGGAGCTGTTTCAAGCTGCCTCAAGATCAACTCGCTCCTATGTTTAAAGGAAGTTAAATTTAGACATTTGAAACTTCAGCACAGTTTTCCGAATGGCCCAATTGTTGTTTGCTGTCTTGCTCAGGGAATGCTAGAGGTCACCAGCAGGAAAATATTTACTAGAAAAGGGAAGGAAAGTAAATGTTGTTACAAATCATTAAAAAGAAAATCAAAATAAACTTTATTCAGAATTAAACATGTATACAAAACAGTAGATAGACACAAGAAGCTGGAGTGACTCAGCGGGTCAGACAGGAAAGGAAAAGGTGATGTTTCGGGCTGAGATCTTCAGACCGAGAGTCAGGGTAAAAGGCCAACGTGATATAGAAAGATATCCAACGAATGAATGAAAGATATGCAAAAAAAGTAACGATGATAAAGGAAACCGGCCATTGTTGGCAGTGGGCTAGGTGAAAACGAGTTACAGACAATGAGACTCAACAAGACGACTGAAGCTGGTACAACGACTTGGGTGGAGACGGAGAGAGAAGGGGTGCAAGGGTTACTTGAAGTAACGAAACAATAACTGTGCAAAAATTCTTCCGACATTCTCGGAGGCTATACATACATTCATTAGCATTGTATTGTAGTGTTCACAGATATATAACATTATACCTGGCACCCTTGCCATTCAAGTGCCCCCCCCTGGGGTGATATCCCTTCCCTCGTGTGAGGGGTGACCCCACCACACCCTGTCCCCTCAATGTCCAGCAGCGGAAGAACCCTACACATTGGTTCCGTACAAATTAACGTGCAAATGGTTGTGACTTGATAAAATGCAGCGATGCACTCCCTTTGAGAGACAGAGAGGTACAAATGCACATAATCATGTGAAGGATCTTAAAGCTTCCTTTGAACTATTCCTTCAATTTAAATTTAAATGCCTCTCAAGGCTTTTGCAGAAGGCGTTTACCTGTTCAGAGTTTGCGATAAAGTATTTTCATTGCAATGTAGAACATGGAAACAGGCCCTTCAGCCCATTGAGACCACACTGACCATAGATCCTCCATGCATACTAGCTCAATGTTATCACACCTTCGCATCCACTTCCTAGCCACTAGGGGCAATTTACAGATGAGAATTAATATACAAACCCACACATCTGTGGGAAGAATCTGCAGCTATTTACAATATATATTAATGATCTGGATGAGGGAATTGAAGGCAATATCTCCAAGTTTGCGGATGACACTAAGCTGGGGGGCAGTGTTCGCTGTGAGGAGGATGCTAGGAGACTGCAAGGTGACTTGGATAGGCTGGGTGAGTGGGCAAATGTTTGGCAGATGCAGTATAATGTGGATAAATGTGAGGTTATCCACTTTGGTGGCAAAAACAGGAAAGCAGACTATTATTTAAATGGTGGCCGATTAGGAAAAGGGGAGATGCAGCGAGACCTGGGTGTCATGGTACACCAGTCATTGAAAGTAGGCATGCAGGTGCAGCAGGCAGTGAAAAAAGCGAATGGTATGTTAGCTTTCATAGCAAAAGGATTTGAGTACAGGAGCAGGGAGGTTCTACTTCAGTTGTACAGGGTCTTGGTGAGACCACACCTGGAGTATTGCGTACAGTTTTGGTCTCCAAATCTAAGGAAGGACATTATTGCCATAGAGGGAGTGCAGAGAAGGTTCACCAGACTGATTCCTGGGATGTCAGGACTGTCTTATGAAGAAAGACTGGATAGACTCGGTTTATACTCTCTGGAATTTAGAGATTGAGAGGGATCTTATAGAAACTTACAAAATTCTTAAGGGGTTGGACAGGCTAGATGCAGGAAGATTGTTCCCAATGTTGGGGAAGTCCAGGACAAGGGGTCACAGCTTAAGGATAAGGGGGAAATCCTTTAAGACCGAGATGAGAAAGACTTTTTTCACACAGAGAGTGGTGAGTCTCTGGAACTCTCTGCCACAGAGGGTAGTTGAGGCCAGTTCATTGGCTATATTTAAGAGTGAGTTGGATGAGGCCCTTGTGGCTAAGGGGATCAGAGGGTATGGAGAGAAGGCAGGTACGGGATACTGAGTTGGATGATCAGCCATGATCATATTGAATGGCGGTGCAGGCTCGAAGGGCTGAATGGCCTGCTCCTGCACCTAATTTCTCTGTTTCTATGTTTCTAAGAAACCAGAGCACCCGGAGAAAACCCACGCGGTCACAGGGAGTATGTGCAAACTCCACAGAGATACAGCGGCCAAAGCTGGAATTGAACCTGGGTCTCTGGCGCTGTGAGGCAGCAGATCTATCCAGCTGTGCCACTAAGTCGCCGCTGTGCAGTGCGCAATTAAATACAAATAAAAATCTCAGGCTGTAAATTCTCAGCAGGTCGGGCCGCAGCCACGGAGAGAGAAATGTTCCAGTTCTGATGGCAGGTCTTTGACCTGGAATGTTAATTCCGTTTTTCCTTCCACAGGTGCTGGCTGACTTGCTGAGTGTTTCCCGCACGTTTTGTATTCCAGATTTCCAGTATCTGCAGCTTTTTGATTTCCATTCACCTGAATGATAATATGTACCAGGATCATGAAATATGGCAGAGTCCATATTTGTGCAAATCACTTATTTCCAATATGTCCACCTCTACTTCCAACCTTTGCTTCCTTCTTCTTTCGTGTGGCATGCACAGCCTAAAGTTGTTGGACAACTTGTTCCATTTGATCTTCCGTTTGTGCGCGTCGAGTTGATTGCATTAGTCGAAATGCAATTTAGGCAGACCACGTGAAGGTTGCAATCATCCACCCCACCTTTGCTTTTTGAAGCCTGAAGAACGGTCCCAGCCTGAAACAACACCTATCCGTGTTCTCCAAAGACCGAACCTCTGAGTTACTCCAGCACTTTGTGTCTGTCTTTGTTTTCTGTTGCTGGCTGCTGCAATACCATATCCCGTTCCCACTCTGACCAACCTGTGTGTGGACTTCTGCATTTTTATAATTAGGTCCATTGTAAGGAAAAGCAACTGATCCTAGAACATAGAATATAGAACAGTACAGCACAGGAACAGGCCCTTCAGACCAGATTGTCCGTACGGAACATGATGCCAAGACCATCTCTTATCTGCCTACATATAACCCACATCTCTCCATTCCCTGCATATCCACATGCCTATGCAAAAATCTCTTAAATGCCACCATCCTATCTGCCTCCACCACCAACCCCGGCAGCGCGTTCCAGGCACCCACCACCGTCTGTCTAAAAAACCTGCCCCGCACATCCCCTTTAAACTTTGCCCCTCTCACCTTAAAGTTACATCAGTCTGAAGAAGGGTCTCGACCATAAACGTCACCTATTCCTTCGCTCCATAGATGCTGCCTCACCACTGAGTTTCTCCAACATTTTTGTCTACCTTTAAAGTTACACCCTATTGTTTTTTGATACACCATTGTGGGAAAAAGGTTCTGACCATCTACCCTATGTATGCCTCTTATCATTTTATATGCTGCTATCAGTCACCCCTCCGGCATTCCAGATAAAACCTCTCCTTGTAGCTAATACCGACTAATCCAGTTATCGTTCTGGTAAACCTCCCCTGTACATTTTGCCAAATCCTCCACATCCTTGCTGTAATGGGGCAACCAGAACTGCACACAATACTCCAAATGCAGCCTGACCAAAGATAGAAACAAAATGCTGGAGTAACTCAGCGGGACAGGCAGCATCTCTGGAGAGAAGGAATGGGTGACGTTTCGGGTCGAGACCTTTCTTCAGACCTGGCCAAAGTTCTATACAGCTGCATCATGACTTTCTGAATCGTATACCAAATGCTGCATACAATGAAGGCAAGCAGACAATATTACTTCTTTAACAGTCTATCTACGTGTGTTGTCACTTTCAGGGGGTTATGGACTTGAACCCCAAGATGTCTCTGTACATTTTCTATCTGAGAAACCAGCTTCCTTCCCTCCTCCTGGTAAAGCAGCTGCCTCACAGCACTGGAGATCCCGGTTAGATCCTGACCTCGGGTGCTGTTTGTATCGATGTTGTACGTTCTCCCTGCGTATGGTCTTCCTTACAGGTGCTCCATTTTCTCACACATCCCAAAGACATGCAGGTGAATTGATCTGGAGTTCTAGTCCTACAGTATGGACACAGACCCTTTGGTCCAATTTTCCCATGCTGTCCAAGATGCCCCATCCATACTAGTCCCACCTGCCTGCATTTGGCCCATGCCCTTCTAAACTTTCCTATGCAAAATTCTTCAAATTGTTCTTAACCATACCTGCCTCAACCACCTCCTCTGGCAGCTCGTTCCAAATACCCACCAACATTGTGTGAAAAGGTTGCCCCTCAGGTTTTTATTAAATCTTTCCTCTTTCACCTTATATCTATATCCTCTAGTTCTTGATTCCCTTACTCTGCGTAAAAGACTCTATGCATTTACCCTCTTGAATGGATGCACCTCTATTAGATCACCCCTCACCTTCCTGCACTCCAAGGAATAAAGTCCTAGCCGGCACAACCTCTCCCTGGAGCTCAGGCCCTCGAGTCCTGGCAGCATCCTCGGAGAAACTTGTGGAACATATACTCCAACTGCCGAGTGAAAAAACTTGCCGGGCACTTTCACCAGGTTTGCACCAGCCAAAGTCAGCACTACCTTGAATTCCACTGTCATTGAATTCCTGGGAAGCAAGAAGTGACCATTGCCATTGAATCAGTCAGCAACTCCCCACCGTAACAAGAAAGTGATTGATACTCTCGTTAAGAGAGCTACACTTCCTTTGCGATGGAACCAGAGATGCAGAGAGAGAGGGAAAGAGCATCCAGTTCTGCAGATTGGCAGAGTTCCCACAGATAAAAGGAGCAACTGAAACAAGGCACATGAGTCTCATCTGTCAACCTGTTCAACTTAAGGGACGGACAAGGTTTCCTTTTCATTAACATGCGGCTCATGTGCCATATCAATTATGTTATTCTGCATATAAAATCACAAAACCCAGGAAGCTTTCATTGTGCGTTAATCTATTACAGCACCCCCTCGTCAACCAGCAAGCATGATTGGTGATCAAATCCATCCCGCACAGTCATAACTTATAACACCAGTGAAGCTCTCGCCGACAGAGGTCAACAGATATAATGAGGCTTGTGTCAGCGCAGGAAGTGGCACAAAGAAGACCACAGGCATTCTTAACTTTCATTGTCAGTGCCGGGATAAATCTAGCAGAGCCTTGGACGGCAGCCGAGTAAGTGTCTCAAAATCGTTACATAGCTTACTGCAGGATGAAGATCTGCTTGCTGCTTCTAAAAGGGGAAGGCGAGGATAAAGGAGGAGGATCTGGGGGTTCATGAGTCCATAGGTTCTAGGAGCAGATTAAGCCATTCGGACCATCAAGTCTATTCCGCCATTCAATCATGGCCGATCTATCTTTCTCCATTCTCAACCCCATTCTCCTACCTTCTCCCCCATAACTCCCGACACCCTTACTAATCAAGAATATGTCAATCTCCACCTTAAAAATATCCATCGACCTGGCCCCCGCAGCCGTCTGTGGCAATGAATTCCACAGATTCACCACCCTCTGACTACAGAAACTGCTTCTCATCTCCTTTCTGAAGGTATGTCCTTTTAAGTTGAGGTCCTAGATTTTCCCACTTGTTGAAACATCCTCCTCACATTCACTCACTCTATCCAGGCCTGTCACTATTGGGTAAGTTTCAATGAGGTCTCCCCTCATCCTTCTAAACTTCAGCGAGTGGAGGCCCAGTGCCTTCAAACGCTCATCATACAGTTAGTTAACACAACCATTCCTGGGATAACTCTCATGATGTGAAGAGGAACCCTACTACACGTAGCCATCGGAGCAGTAGCCAGGCAATAGGTAAAAGAGCAAAGCGCAGATGGGGCATTTTGGTTGGCACGGACGACTTGGGCCAAAGGGTCTGTTTCTGTGGTATCTGACTATGACTCCACGAGTACAGAAGTGAGAGCAAAGAGAAAGATACAGAGTGCAGAGTATATTTAAGAACTGGATACATAGAGTGAAGAAGAGATTTAAAAGATTGGGGCGATTGTATCAGATGGTAGTAGACCCTCCTCTGGGATCAGCACACAAAGAGTCACCACACTCCAGTATTTTTTTTGAATGACATTCATGTCCCATCTCAGCTATCTCTTCAGAGAACTAGTGCTCAGCTAACTAACTGGGAGTGGATGTGAACATTGTTTCTGTGGTGTGTGAGTGTATAATTCGATGACTCTGTGACTCTCAGAGCGAAACACAAAGTGCTGGAGTAACTCAACGGGTCAGGCAGCGTCTGTGGAGGGAATGGACAAGCGACGTTTCTGATTGGGATCCATCTTCAGACCGATTCTAGGAGGAGGAGGGAGAAAACAGGAAAAAATGGTGGGAGCAGGACAAAGCCTGGAAAACAGGTGATACATATGTCAGAGTAATTTACGCGAGACGTGAGTGACTATCAAACTGAAGTTACTTTATTCGCAATAACTAGTCAGACAGGCAGGAAGAACAGTCAAGCAAAAGACTGCTCTCCAGATTCAAAGCATGCAGTGTTTTTATTTCATTTTTGATAGCATAAAAGCGAGGCTGGTCACATTACTTCAGTTCCGTTTCGTTTATTGTCACGCGTACCGAGGTACAGTGAACAGCTTTTTGTTGCGTGCTAACCAGTCAGCAGAAAGACAATACATGACTACAATCAATCCATTTACAGTGAATAGATATATGATAAGGGAATCACGTTTAGTGCAAGGTAAAGCCAGCAAACTCCGGTCAAGGATATTCCTGCGGACATCAGAGGTAGATAGTTGTTCGGCACTGCTCTCTGATTGTGGTAGGATGATTCAGTTGCCTGTTTACAGGGTTAAATATGGTGATCCAGCATTCAGTAACTCTCCACTGAAAAACAGACTTCTTTATCCAAGTAGGAATATTAGGGTGTCTCGGTGTAGCCTTGAGTTCACCAGCTCTTCCGTGTCTAGCAGGCTTGTTTTTGACTCTATGGGTCACCGGCACCAGGCATGTGTAGCCGGGCTCTCAGACGGGACATTCACTGGAGTAACGTTCGATTCCCACAGAGTGAAGTGCTGCCTATGTTGAAAGGCAAAATGGAAGAACAGACCAGTTCTTCCCACAATTCCCACACGGGTGCGGAGGGCGGGTTAATTGGCAGATTCGTGGGCCAAGGCCAGAGATGAGCCAAAAAGGAAAGAAGAGGAGCGAAATGTAAAGCCAGAGGGAAGGATATCAGTGGAAGGCAATGGAGGGAGTGGGGAGGAGGGGGAAAGAGGGATGAGATAGTGGGAGAAATAGGGGGTCAGGAAAGAGAGAGGGAAGGGGGGGGGGGTTGTTACCTAAAATTGGAGAATTCAATGTTCATACCATGGGTTATAAGCTGCACAAGTGCAATATGAGGTGCTGTTCCTTTAGAGTGCATTCGGCCTCACTCAAGCAATGGAGGAAGCCCAGAACAGAAAGGGTGGTATGGGAATGGGAAGGGGTGTTAAAACAGTTGGCAACTGGGTGAGATGTAAGACGAGAGTGACCCGAGTGTTTAATTGCCGAATGTACCAACAATGGAACAATGACATTCTTGCTCACAGCAAAGTAACAGGTATGTAAACACAGTACTCATAGATAACATTATAAACAAAAAACACCCAATGAATTAGAAACCCTGATATTAATGCACAAAATGCCTCCACTAACCTTAAAGGTATGCCCTCTAGTATTTGACTTTGCGACCTTGGGCAAAAGACTCTGACTACCCTAGCTCTGCCATGTGCATGCTAGGTATATATCAGTTTAGTTTAGTTTGGTATAGTTTAGTTTATTGTCACTTGTACAGTGAAAAGCTGTCAGTCAGCACCCTCTGACTTAATTCTAAGACTTAAGTTAAAGGTTTAAGTTAAGACTTAAGACCTAAGTGTCGTCGGGTTCCTCTGTACATCACGAGAATTATCCCAGGAATGATTAAGTTAACATATGATGAGCGTTTAGAAACATAGAAAATAGGTGCAGGAGTAGGCCATTCGGCCCTTCGAGCCTGCACCGCCATTCAATATGATCATGGCTGATCATCCAACTCAGTATCCCGTACCTGCCTTCTCTCCATACCCCCTGATCCCCTTAGCCACAATCGCCACATCTAACTCCCTCTTAAATATAGCCAATGAACTGGCCTTAACTACCTTCTGTGGCAGAGAATTCCAGAGATTCACCACTCTCTGTGTGAAAAATGATTTTCTCATCTCGGTCCCTAAAAGACTTCCCCCTTATCCTTAAACTGTGACCCCTTGTTCTGGACTTCCCCAACATCGGGAACAATCTTCCTGCATCTAGCCTGTCCAACCCCTTTGACCTGCACCAGTTTGAAGGTACTAGGCCTGTACTTGCTGGAGTTTAGAAGGATGAGGGGGAACCTCATTGAAACTTACCGAATGGTGAAAGGCCTGGTTAGAGTGAGTGTGGAGATCATGTTTTCATTAATGGGAGAGTCAAGGACCAGAGGCCATAGCCTCAGAATAAAAGGACGTACCTTCAGAAAGGAGAAGAGAAGGAATTTCTTCATCTGTTGAGGAGGAATTTCTTCATCTGTTGTGAATGTGTTAATGCCTGGGACAATTTAGTTTAGTTTAGTTTAGAGATATACTGTAGCTTGGAAACAAACCCTTCGGCCCATCGATCCGCGCCGAACATCGATCACCCAGACACTCTCCTACACACAAGGGGTAATTTAAAGGGCCTGTCCCACTGACAAGATCTTTCAGCGACTGTCTTCGACCTTCAAGCTCGAGGGCACTCGCCTGAAAAACCTCGAGCTGGATCGACCGTCAGCGGTGAAACCGCGAGCTGGAACGACCGACCGCACACACACACGCGCACACACACACACACACACACACACAAATACATTGCAAAGGCGGGGTCCAGGGAAAGCGGGGGAGCGCTGTCTGAAATTCACACCCGCGATGAACAGGAAGGTAAAAGATGGCTGCACAGTGTACGGTAAGTCCTTTAGAGAGCGGGGAGGGGTGGGGGGGGGGGGGGGGGGGGAGAGAGAAGGGGAGAGAAGGAGTGGAGACACTTTTAAGAAGCCAGACAACTTACAATGAAGTTTAGCGGGCATTTTACATTACCAGTCGGTTTTCCTTGGTCCTGAAAACTCCAATGGGCCAATTAAAATGCCCGGTCCGTGAGGGAATTTGCGGACGGCTGCCCTCGACTGCCGATAACTACGTAACGACCCCACTCCACTGCACTTACGAGTTCAAAAGAACCATGCCGACCAATGTTTACCCGCGGAAAACTTTTCAACATGTTGAAAATTTTTTCTCGACCAAACTGAGGCCGCGCGTATGAGGGAACTTCCCTCGAGCACGAAGGAGAGTTCCAGTGACCTCACAGGACCTCCTAGGATCACATGTCGACCATCCTGCATGTTTGAGTCGAGGGCAAACTCTTCTATGCTCGAAGATTAGGTCCCCGCAGTGGGACAGCCCCTTAAAGCACCCAATGAACCGACCAACCCGACCAATGAACCGACCAACATGTCTTTGGAATGTGGGATGAAACCGGTGCACCCGAAGGAAACCCACGCGGTCACTGAGAGAACTTACAAACTCCACACAGGCGACACGTGTAGTCAGGATCAAACTCGGGTCTCTGGTGCTGTAAGGCAGCAACTCTACCGCTGCGCAACTGTGCCACCCTTGCATTGTAAAATCAGGTACGTGAGTGGGGCGCATTGCATTCAGCAGCAAGCATCTTAGGCCAAGTTTATAGCCCTGTCCCACGGTACGAGTTCATTCCAAGAGCTCTCCCAAGTTTAAAAAAAATCAAATTCGTGGTAAGCACGGAGAATGAACGTAGCGGGTACGTCGGAGCTCGGGGACGTCTCTTAGCGGCTCGTAACGCGAATGGCAGGTACTCGGGAAGACTCGCTAACGGCAGGTAAGCACGGGAAGACTCGTGAAGATTTTTCAACACGTTGAAAAATGTCCACGAGAGCCCCGAGTACCGACGAGTGGCCATTACCGTAAATCTCCGAGTTCGAATCAGGGCAAACTCGGGAGAGCTCTTGGAATGAACTCGTACCGTGGGACTGGGGTTTAAAGAAAACAATGAAGGAGAAAAGACACAAATTGCCGGAGTAAAAGGTCCCGACCCGAAACATCATCTCTCCATCTTCTCCGCAGATGCTGCCTGACCCACTGAGTTACTCCAGCACTTTGTGTCCTTTTGTGTAAGCCAGCATATGCAGTTTGCTTGTTGCTACAAAGAAAGGGAAAGTATTAGCAAGTCGTCCTCCGTCTCTTCCAACAAAAGAACTTACACAAATGGCAGAAATCTTAAGAGAAATAAGGATATGCAAACAATGAAAGGCCCCCCCCCTCCGAGAGTACTTCAACAGCAGAATATTCTCGATCATTAAAAATCCCATTTGCTCACTTTCGAAGGGACAAACTAAAGATTTTTTTAAAAATATATACGTCGTGCTGTTGAGAGATTGGATTGATTTTTCTCGTCGAGTGGGGGAGGTGCAGGCTGGAAGGGTGGCGTTTGTATGCATGTAGAGATTACAGCCCACTGACCAAATGACCACAGAGGCACAGAGGAAACTCTATACAGAAACTACCGCTGCTGGAGAGCCGCTGTTGCCAGGCAACCGGGCGGCTGCAGAGATGATTATTTTAGATTGCAGCGGCTTCTGATCAATTCTGCTGCATGGACAAAACTGACCAGCCATATCTCCATCACTCCCCGGGATATTGATCAAGTGCTTTCATTGGTGTTCAATGAGGTCTAATAAGCTGCGAGTAAACAGGACCAAGGTATCCTTGCAGTCAAACAGTCAAACGCCAACCTGGTTTGCCGCTGCTAAACTCCAGTAAAGCTTTATTTTTGGAGAATATAAAAAAAAAAAGAAGCGGCAGATTTATCGATACGTTCGGTAATTGTAGAGGTGATTGTGTGAAGGACTCCACCTTGAAGAGAATTCTGATTGCTTGTGCACCACAGGCAGCGGCTAGTTGTCAATAAGAGGCCTATTTCCTGCTATTGCATTCCAGCTACACTCTTGGGGATGTTGGTTCCATATGGTTTCATACATTTTTTTAAACCTTTCATTCGAGTTTAACCCTTTCAGAGGTACGGAGATGCATTTATTCCACCTACAGTACTTTCCTGGAAGATGTTTTTCCTTTAAAAAAAATCTGATTCTTTAATGCTTAAGAGTGGGTCACCTCGTGGAGATCGCCAGGCCATAGGTGTAGGAGCAGCATTAGGCCATTCTGCCCATCAAGTCTACTCCCCCATTCAAGTGTGGCTGATTCATTTTTTCCCCCAGTTTTACTGTCTAATCACGGCGGCACAGCGATAGTTGCTGCCGTTTACAGTGCCAGAGACCCAGGTTCGATCCTGTTGTCTCCACGGAGTTTGTGCGTTCTACCCGTGACTGCGTGGGTTTTCTCCGGGATCTCCGGATTCCTCCCACACTCCAAAGACGTACAGGTTTACAGGTTCATTGACTTTGGTAAAATAGTAAATTGGCCCTCGTGTGTAGGATAGTGCTCGTGTGTGGGGATTACTGGTTGGTGCGGACGTGGTGGGCTGAAGGGCCTTTTCCTGCTCTGTATCGCTAAACTAGTCGGAAACATGGAGCAAACCCACACGGCACTAACTCCATACAGACAGCATCTGTAGTCATGATCGAACCTGCGTCTCTGCACTGTAAGGCAGCAACTCTCCCATTGCCCCACTGTGCCACTGTATTATCCTCAATGAGGATGGGGAAATAGTTATTTAATATTTGAGGATATTTGCTTTTTTATAGGATTATGGTTGTGGGTTTCTTTGCATTTTTGTGTAAATAGTTGATTAAAAATATTTGTTGGTAAAGAAAACTGTGCCACTGTATTGCACTGCAGAAGGAAACTATGGATGTGGACAGTTGGGGTGATATTTCAGAGTGGTGCAGCCAGTGTAAAAAGGAAAGAACGCCAATACATCCGAGAATGAACCAAGGCCATAAACATTCTTACAAGTGGGAATGACTAGCTAGTTATATACCTTACCGGATCCACCTATCACTTATCACTTCTTGACCCGACCCTTCCCAGCACCTTTCTCTTCCAGCTACTTTCCCCCCAACTCTGTCAGTCTGAAGAAGGGTCCAGACCCAGAACAGTGTCAGCCCATTTCCCTCCATTGATGCTGCTGTTTGTCTTTCATTCCTGTTTGAATTTATTTTTCATTTTATCCGGTGCTTAAGCATTCTATAAATTCTACAAACTCTTAATGCTAAACATGTGTTAAGCTTCTGAAATATAGGTCATCAGTCAAAGGGATTTATATCAATGCATCAAACTCTTCTATTTGGACAAATGGAGTAAAATAAATTATTCTTTATATACAAGATATTACACACGCACAAAGTGCTGGAGTAACACAACAGGGTCAAGCAACGTCTATGGAGAAGATGCCTGAATGACTGACTTACTCCATCACCTTTTGTGTTTTTTCCACTTGGTAAACCAGCGTCCGCAGTTCCCTTTGTCTCTGATTAGCAATCAAGGACGCGTCACATCCTGGCCGCTCCCTCTTCTCCCCTCTCCCATCGGGCAAAAGGTATCGAAGAGTGAAAACATACACCACCAGATTCAGGGGCAGTTTCTTCCCAGCTGTTACCAGGCAACTGAACCATCCTACCACATCTGGAGAACAGTCCTGAACTACTATCTACCTCATTGGGGACCCTCGGATTATCTTTGATCGGACTTTACTGGCTTTACCTTGCACTAAAAGTTATTCCCTTATCATGTATCTGTACACTGTGAACGACTCGATTGTAATCATGTATTGTCTTTCCACTGGCTGGCTAGCACTCAACAAAAGCAACAAAAGCTGTACCTCAGTACGTGTGACAATAAACTAAACTGACACCTATTCTTCATATACCAATGCCAATACCATCGCTTTTTTGGTTGTCAATTGTTAGGCACAAGGTGTCATACTTGTTCCTTGTCATACTTGTGAGGAACTCACTTGGAATTTAAGGGAATTTGATCACACCAAAAGGTTTTAGATTCAAATCCAGGGACTTCAGTTCAAAATCTAGGCAGACATCAAGGTATTGGGAACATGTTGCATTATTGTTGGTGATGTCTTTTCAATGAACTGTAAAACTACATATAACTCAATAGCACTAAAACAAATAGTTAGATCAGTAACAAGTCTGATTGATTCATTGATTGAAAGATACAGCATGGAGACAGGCCCTTCGGCTGACGGAGTCCACGCCGACCATCGATCACCCGTTCGGACTAAAGCAAATGGATGATCCGACAGTCAGTGCGGACTTCCACACCGCACCTCTCAACAAAACTAATCTTTCGTGTCAGGACCTTTTTTATTTAGTTTAGTTTAGTTTGGAGATACAGCGCAGAAACAGGCCAGTGATTACCCCACAAATTAACACTATCCTACTCCCAGGGAGGATTTACAATGATGGTGAGCCAATTAGCCTACAAGCTTGTATGTCTTTGGAGGAAACCGGAACACTCGGAAAAAAACCCATGCGGGTCACGGGGATAATGTAGAAACACCGTACAGATAGCACCTGTAGTCAAGATCGAACCGGGTCTCTGGCGCTGTAAGGCAATAGGTCTACCGCTACGCCACCGTGCAGCACAATCTTCTACAATCTGAAGGCCCGAATCGTCGCCTATCTACGTCCTCCACAGATGCTGCCTGGCCCCACAGATGCTGCCTGGCCCCACAGATGCTGCCTGGCCCCACAGATGCTGCCTGGCCCCACAGATGCTGCCTGGCCCCACAGATGCTGCCTGGCCCAGCATCTTAACTTTTTTTTAATGCAAAGCTTTTGGTTTGTTAATTAAACAAATGCTACTGTTCTGCACGTCTGCAGCATCTATTTATATCATTATTTCTTGGTTTGAAGGCTTGTTGAAGGCAATGCAAGCTATAGCTCATAAATACTTTATGTAAAAATGCGTAATTTAATGCATTCCATTTTTCATGCTGCTTTTGAAATTAAGCACATACAAGGTCACCTGGTGCTGCAGCCTCTGCGAGTACTACTTCTGGATGTATCCTGCAGCAAGTTAAAGGCCAGAACATCATCGGAGATCAGGAGTCTTTGGGCACTGTGCACTTCACAGCTCTACTGGGAATAAAATTTTATTATAAATTGATTTTTGTTTCTGCTGAATATGAACTGCTCATTTCTGACTTCTCCTGGGCAATAAGGATTAAGCATTAATTTCCAGTTATTACTACGGAAAAATAAAATCCTGAATCCATTTATCTGCGTTAGACAATAGACAATAGGTGCAGGAGTAGGCCATTCGGCCCTTCGAGCCAGCACCGCCATTCAATGTGATCATGGCTGATCATCCACAATCAGTACCCTGTTCCTGCCTTCTCCCCATATCCCCTGACTCCACTATCTTTAAGAGCCCCATCAAGTTCTCTCTTGAAACTATCCAGAGAACCGGCCTCCACCGCCCTCTGAGGCAGAGAATTCCACAGACTCACAGCTCTCTGTGTGAAAAAGTGTTTCCTTATCGCCGTTCTAAATGCCTTACCCTTTATTCTTAAACTGTGGCCCCTAGTTCTGGACTCCCCCAACATTGGGAACATGTTTCCTGCCTCTAGCGTGTCCAGCTAAATGTAAATTTATTTTCAAAGCAACAAAATATCTCACATGTTGAATCTGTTGAAGAAATGTTGTCCATGTTTACAGTGAAGATTCAACAGTGCTTTGTAAATAATGAATCTTTCAGATGTCCAAATAACACATTGCTGCCAATTTATTGAAAAAGGATATTGGGAACCAATGACTGGTGTGGAAGTAAGAAACCGAACAGGAAAAAGTAACAAGAATCCTTGAACATGTCCTGGTATTCACTAAAAACCCAAGAGTCAAGAGTGTTTAATTATCGTATGTACCACGGTGGTATGTGCGGCATGGTGGCGCAGCGGTAGAGTTGCTGCCTTGCAGCGCCAGAGGACCCGGGTTCGATCCCAACTACGGGCGCTGTCTGTAAAGAGTTTGTACGTTCTCCCCGTGGCCTGTGTGGGATTTCTCCGAGATCTCCGGTTTCCTCTCACACTCCAAAGACCTACTACAGGTTTGTAGGTTAATTGGCCTGATATTAATGTAAATTGTCCCTAGTGTTAGTGTGCGGCAATCGCAGGTCGGTGCAGACTCGGTGGGCCGAAGGGCCTGTTTCTGCGCTGTATCTCTAAACTAAACTACCAGTAATAGAACAGTGAAATTGTACTTGCAACAGCATAACAGGCTGGTAAACACAATACACATGGATGATACATAACAAACAAAAATTCTATAAATTAATAACCCGAACAATAGTGCAAAAATACTATCAAAGTCCTTAGTGCAACCAAAGACAATTCATGCTTCATGTGTATGAAGGAACTGCAGATGCCGGTTTAAACCAAAGATGCTGGAGTAACTCAGCGGGACAGCCAGCATCTCTGGAGAGAAGGAATGGATGTCACTTCCGGTCGAGACCCTTCTTCAGACTGACGTCAGGGGGGAGGGAGATACATAGATAAGGAAGTGTGAAAGTGTGAAAACAGGGCAAAGAGAATGGAGATCAAGGAAAATGTAGAATAGATCATTGTGTTAAAGAAGGAACTGCAGATGCTGGAGAATCGAGGGTTACACAAAAAGCTGGAGAAACTCAGTGGGTGCAGCAGCATCTAAGGAGCGAAGGAGATAGGCGACGTTTCGGGTCGAGACCCTTCTTCAGACTGGTCAGGGATCAGGGAAACGAGAGATATAGACGGTGATGTGGAGAGATAAAGAACAATGAATGAAAGATATGCAAAAAAGTATATCCCCAAGCGGAATATGAGGTGCTGTTCCTCCAGCTTGCGGTGTTGCTCACTCTGGCCGTGGAGGAGGCCCAGGACCGAGAGGTCGGATGTGGAATGGGAGAGGGAGTTGAAGTGCTGAGCCACCGGAAGGTCGGGTTGGTTATTGCGGACCGAGCGGAGGTCAGAGGGCCTCCTCCACGGCCAGAGTGAACAACACCGCAAGCTGGAGGAACAGCACCTCATATTCCGCTTGGGGAGTCTACATCCTTTGGGCTTGAACATTGAATTTTCTCAATTCTGTTAACCCTTGCTGTCTCCTCCCCTTCCCACCTCTCCCTCAGCCCTCGGGCCCTGGCATTCCCTCTATCTCCATCTCCCTCCCCCACCCCAGTCGCACCAGCTTCTCATTTTCACACCACAAACAGCTTACAATGGCTTGTTCCCTTTATCATCGAAACTTTTTTGCATATCTTTCATTCATTGTTCCTTATCTCTCCACATCACCGTCTATATCTCTCGTTTCCCTGATCCCTGACCAGTCTGAAGAAGGGTCTCGACCCGAAACGTCGCCTATCTCCTTCGCTCCTTAGATGCTGCTGCACCCGCTGAGTTTCTCCAGCTTTTTGTGTACCCTAGAATAGATCATTGTTAGCTGGGAGAAGGTGACAACAAAGCAGACAGAGATAAAATGCAGTTGGAGGCAGTAAGACTGGTTGGAGAACTGGGAAGGGGGAGGGAATGGAGAGCGAGGAAAATAAATGGTTACTTGAAGTTAGAGAAGTCAATGTTCATACTGCTGGGGTGTAAGGTGCCCAAGCGAAATATGAGGTGTTTTTCGTCCAATTTGCACTGGGCCTCACTCTGACAACGGAGGAGGCCCAGGACAGAAAGTCAGTGTGGGAATGGGATGGAGGGGGAAGTTAAAGTGTTCAGCAACCGAATGGGAGGGGGAGTTAAAGTGTCCAGCAACCGGGACACTTTATAGTTGAGGTTAGTGTTGTGTAATGTTCAAGAGCTTAATGATTGTTGGGGAGAAACTATTCTTGAACATGATGGTCAGGTTCAAGAATTTTTCAGACTCCATTATATTTTCTTCCCAATGTTACGAGTGAAATGAAAGCATGGCCAGAGTGGTGTGGGTCTTTGATGATACTGATTTTATTTTTGAGGCAGCATCTCATATATCCCTTCGATGGTGGGGAGGTCAGTACCTGTGATGGACCGGGCAACTCCTACCACTCTTTTTCGTGGGTGTTCCAATTGCCGTTGCAATGATATACCTGTCAAAGTTCAAGGGAATATTCATCAACATGCTCACTAAACAATTTCCTTACAGATTCCCTATTTTAATCAAGTTGTGCCCAAAAAAAACAGTCTTAGTCTTTTATAGCCCTAGTAGAAGTATGTCAAATTATGAGAGGCATAGATAGGGTAAACAGTCATAACCTTTTTCCCAGGGCGGAAATGTCTGTGGAATTCTTTGCCATAGAAGGCTGTGGAGGATAAGTCAGTGGATATATTTAAGGCAGAGATGAATAGATTCTTGATTAGTGCGGGTGTCAGAGGTTATGGGGAGAAGGCAGCAGATTGGGGTTAGGAGGGAGAGATACTTCAGCCATGACTGAATGGCGGAGTAGACTAAATGGGGCTGAATGGCCACATTCTGCTCCTATCACTTATGCTCTTATGAAATGCCGAAGACTAGAGGGCTAGCTTTAAGGTGAGAGGGGCAAGGTTTAAAGGAGCTGTGCAGTGCAAGTTTTTATACTGAGGGTGGTGTCAGCCTAAAAGGCATTGCCTGGGGTGGAGGTGAAGGGGATGCGATGGTGGCATTTAAGTGACTTTTAGATAGAAGAATGTATATGCAGGGGATGGATGGATGTAGATCACGTGCAGACAGATGAGATAAGTTTATCTTGGTAGCATGTTCAGCACAGATATTGTGGGTGAAAGGGCCTGTTCCATTCCTGTACTTTTCGATGTTGTATGTTCTGCAAATATATTCAACAGGTGAGTCATTACAGAGTTCAATGCACTTTTCAATGCTCAGCTGAGCAAAAATCTGCATGAAAGTAACTTTGCACCATGTGGATATATTGATATTTTCAATAGTAAGTAGGTTTTGTTGCATACCAAACATGAAATATTACATTCCTTTACTTTAGAGATACAGCATGGAAACAGACCCTTCAGCCCACCAAGTCCATGTCGACCAGCGATCACCCCGCACACTAGCATTATCCTACACATTAGGAACAATTTATAATTTTACCATTTTTTTCTGAAGCCAATTAACCTACAAACTGGAGCACCTGGAAAAAACCCACGCAGTCACAGGGAGAACGTACAAACTCCATACAGACAGCACCTGTGGTCAGGATCGAACCTGAATCTCTGGGGCTGTAAGGCAGCAGCTCTAAATACATACACCCCACATCCTCTTTAAACATTGTCCCTCTCCCCTTAAAACTTTGCCCCCTAGTATTTGACATTTCCACCCTGTGGAAAATCTCACCTGTCCCGAGTTAGTAATATATAACTGGTTATTCATCATCATTGGGTCTGAACCCTGAAACTCCCTGTCCCCCACCGGACAGGGAGTCAAAAAGGGGATAAAGTGCTGGAGTAACTCAATGGGTCAGACAGCATCACTGGAAGACTAGGTGACTATCCCCATGGATATGGATGATAGACAAAAATACTGGTGAAACTCAGCAGGTGAGGCAGCATCTATGGAGCGAAGGAATTGGTGACGTTTTGGGTCGGGACCCTTCTTCAGTCTGAAGAAGGGTTTCGACCCGAAACGTCACCTATTCCTTCGCTCCATAGATGCTGCCTCACCCGCTGAGTTTCTCCAGCATTTTTGTCGACCTGTGATTTTTCCAGCATCTGCAGTTCTTTCTTAACCATTTATATGGATCCTTCCTCCTGGTGTGAAATATCTTGGTTACGCCAAAGACTTTGGGCTTCTTTGCACTAGTGTCGGGATTATTAATTTATGGAATTTTATTTGTGTTTATTACATGTTGTCTGTGAGCATTGCGTTTTGAGACCTGTTAAGCTGCTGCAGGTAAGAATTTCATTGGGCCATTTTCGGCACAGATGATAACTAAACGCTCTTGAATCTTCCAGAGATGCTGCCTGGCCCACTGAGTCTGAAAAGGGGTCTTGATCCGAAACGTCACCCATTCTTCTCTCCAGAGATGCTGCCTGTTCCGCTGAGTTACTCCAGCATTTTGTGTCTACCCTCCACTGAGTTACTCCATGTGTTCATATGTTCATAGGAGCAGAATTAGGCCTTTCAGCCATCAAATCTACTTCACCATTCCATCATGGCTGATCTATCTCTCCCTCTCAACCCCGTAATCCCTGACATCCACACTAATCAAGAATCTATCAATCTCCGCATTAAAAATATCTATTAACTTGGCCTCCACAGCCGTCTGTGGCAATGAATTCCGCAGATCCACAACCCTCTAACTAAATGTACACCTTCTCATCTCATTTCTAAAGGTCCATCCTTTTATTCTGAGTCTATGGCCTGTGGTCCGAGACTCTCCCACTGGTGGAAACATTCTTTCCACATTCACTCTATCCAGGCCTTTCATTATTCGGTAATGAAACCCCTTCATCCCCCCTCATCCTTCTAAACTCCAGTGAGTACAGGCCCAGTGGCGTCTAATGCTCGTCAAATGTTAGCCCAATCATTCCTAGGATCATTCTCGTAAGAGCATACTCCAGCACTTTGTGTCTTTTTTTTGCAAACCGTCACATGCTCTTCCGTGTGTCTCCAGTGTGGGTGTAGCAGCAGTTCAAAAAGGTAACAAACCGCCATTGTTTCGAGGTCAATAAATGCTGTTTTCCTGGCCACGTCCCAACCTTAAAAATAAATATAAAAATAATAACGAGGTTTTTGGTTATTTTGACACTGACATTACGTGCATAGCACCTTTAAGGCAGGAAAAAAAAACTTGAAGTTAACTTTTAAATGCATGACAATGTCAATGCAAAGGAAAATGGGGTGGACCATGACTATTAATGTGAAGTTCACCCCTTTATGGAGGAAGAGTTAATGTTAATATCAACAAAGTTATTTGAATCCAAAAGGATATCATTTGAAACATCAAGGTATTAATGCAAAATGGACCTTTCAATATCTGATATTACAAAGGAAAGGATTCTGAAGTGAGAAAGATTCGCAATACAATCTAACATAAATGCCAGAGTATTTAACCAAAATGCCATTTATCAGTTTTATCTTTGTATTGGTTGCTAGTAATTTCAAACCATGAGCATCGCAGACTGCACTGACCCTCTTTTCAAAATGTTACCTTGGTCAATAATCTATTAATTCTGACCTTATTTGACATCATTAGCTTCTTGGTAAATCGAATGTCTTAAGTGAGAAAAATAGAAAAAAATGTATTACTGCGAGAAGCATGTGATGGAAAATTGCGAGCAGCTTTGATGATGGACTGAAGTGCCAAAAATACTTATCAAGAGCAATGAGGCATTACTTGTTAATTGAAATGACTTACGCCCACTCCTGCGGAAGTTATTCACCACTTAACATGCGGCATAAAGTCAAACAATGTTTTACCCAAGATGAGGTGATGTGTTTTAACTCTGGATTACAAATAACTATAAAGAAAGGCTGTCGAATCTTGGACTGACAGGATATAACGGAACAAACTGCACGAGACCAAACAGAACACAGAATATAACACAGAATTGGGTGGCACGGTGGCAAAGTGGTGGAGTTGCTGCCTTACAGCGCCAGAGACCCGGGTTCGATCCTGACCACTGGTGCTTGTCTGTACGGAGTTTGTACGTTCTCCCTGTGTCCTGCGTGGGTTTTCTCCGGGATCTTCGGCTTCCTCCCACACTCCAAAGACGCAAAGGTTTGTAGGTTAATTGGCGTGGTGTAATTGTAAAATTGTCCCCGATGCGTGTAGATTAGTGTTAGTGTGTGGGGATCGCTGATTGGTGCGGTCTCAGTGGGCTGAAGGGCCTGCTTCTGCTCAGTATCTCTAAAGTAAACTAAACTAAACAAATACAGCCCATGAACAGGCCACAATGTCTGTGCATACCTGATGTAATGATAAACTAATCTCATCTGCCTGCAAGTGATCCATGTCCCTCCATTCCCTGCATAACTATATACGTATCTAAAAGCCTCGTTCTACTATTGTGTGTGCCTCCACCACCAACCCAGGCACGCACCACATGTATGGGTGGCGCAACGGTAGACGTGCAGTGCTTATAGCGCCGGAGACCCGAGTTCCACCCCGACTACGGGAGCTGTCTGTACGGAGTCTGTACGTTCTCTCCGTGACCGCTAGGGTTTTCTCCGAGATCTTCGGTTTCTTTCCACACTCCAAAGACGTACAGGTTTGTAGGTTAATTGGCTTGGGTTTGTATAGTTGGTATAAGTGCAAATCGTCCCTAGCGTGTGTAGGCTTGTGTAAATGTGCGGGGATCGCTGGTAGGTGCAGACTCGGTGAGCTGAAGGGCCCGTTTCCGCGCTGTATCTCCGTATGACTTTTGTTTTCAATGATTAAAAATACTACTGCCCAGTCACATTTGAAGAATGGGAAATCCAGATTGGATCGTCAAGTCAAGTCTAGTCAATTCAATAGTCAAGAGAGGGTTACACAAAAGGCTGGAGAAATTCAGCCGGTGCAGCAGCATCTAAGGAGCGAAGGAGATAGGCGACGTTTCGGGTCGAGACAAGAGAGTTTATTGTCACATGTCCCAGATAGGACAATGAAACTCTAGCTTTGCATCAGCACAACGGAATATAGTAGGCACGAATACAGAACATGTCATAACAGTGAGTCCATACACCATTATGTAAATATATACACACTTCAATAAATAAGCTGATAAAGTGCAAATAAACAGATAATGGTCTATTAATGTTCAGAGATTTGTTTCAGTTGAGTTCAATAGCCTGATGGCTGTGGGGAAGGAGCTATTTCTGAACCTGGACAATGCAGTCTTCAGGCTCCTGCACCTTCTACCTGAAGGTAGCGGGGAGGTGAGTGTGTGGCCAGGATGGTGTGGGTCTTTGATGATGCTGCCAGCCTTTTTGAGGCAGCGACTGCGATGGTAGAGAGGTCAGAGCCAATGATGGACTGGGCAGTGTTTACTACTTGTTGTAGTCTTTTCCGCTCCTGGGCGCTCAAGTAGCTGAACCAAGCCACGATGCAACCGGTCAGCATGCTCTCTACTGTGCACCTGTAGAAGTTAGAGAGAGTCCTCCTTGACATACCGACTCTCCTTGACATACCGACGTCAGCGGAACAGTGAAGCAGCTGGTAGAGCCCTTGCCTCACCGCGCCTGAGACTCGTTCGATCCTGATCTTGGCACCTGTGACTGTGTTGCCATGATCATATTGAATGGCGGTGCAGGCTCGAAGGGCTGAATGGCCTACTCCTGCACCTAATTTCTATGTTTCTATGTGTTGGTTTCTTCCTGGTGCTCCAGTTTCCTCCAACATCCTGAAGACGCACGGGTTTGTAGGTTAATTGGCCTCTGTTAATTGCCTCTAGCGTGTAGGTGAGTGCAAAGTGGAACTAGTGTGACCAGTCGTGTGATTGTCAGTGTGGACACGGGGGGGGGGGCGAAGGCCTTGTTTCCATGCTGTATCGCTAAACTAAACTGTTTCTGATGAAACCCAGTCTGGCACAGATAATGTGCTAATTTGTAACTTCAAACTCCAGCTTCTGCCAATTGTTTCCTGTTGTTGATGCGAGTGAACTGGGTCTTCTTGGATGAGATAAACAGAAATCTATTTAAAGGTGGCATGGTGGGACAGAAGGTGGCACGGTGGCGCAGGGGTAGAGTTGCTGCCTGACAGCGCCAGAGACCTGTCTGTACAGAGTTTGTACACTCTCCCCTTGACCGCATGGGTTTTCCCTGGGAGCTCCGGTTCCCCCCCCACACTCCAAAGACGTACAAGGTGTAGGTTCATTGGCTTCGGTAGAAATCGTAAATTGTTCCTAGTGTGTAGGGCAGTGTTAGTGTACGGGGATTGCTGGTTGGCACGGGCTCGGTGGGCCGAAGGGCCTGTTTTCGCGCTGTATCGCGAATCGCTAATCTAATTGGGCAGAAATAAGATTTGATTTCCAGGCACATCAAAGAATAATTTGCTGCTAGAAAGATGGAGCTTAATTTATTATTGTGAGCAGCATAGCATATCTTATAGAAACATAGAAACATAGAAAATAGGTGCAGGAGTAGGCCATTCGGCCCTTCGAGCCTGCACTGCCATTCAATATGATCATGGCTGATCATTCAACTCAGTATCCTGTACCTGCCTTTTCTCCATACCGCCTGATCCCTTTAGCCACAAGGACCACATCTAACTCCCTCTTAAATATAGCCAATGAACTGGCCTCAACTACCTTCTGTGGCAGAGAATTCCAGAGACTCACCACTCTCGGTGTGAAAAATGTTTTCCTCATCTCGGTCCTAAAGGAATTCCCCCGTATCCTTAAACTGTGACCCCTTGTTCTGGACCTCCCCAACATTGGGAACAATCTTCCTGCATCTAGCCTGTCCAACCCCTCAATAATTTTGTAAGTTTCTATAAGGTCCCCCCTCAATCTTCTAAATTCTAGCGAGTACAAGCCGAGTCAATCCAGTCTTTCCTCATATGAAAGTCCTGACATCCCAGGAAGCAGTCTGGTGAACCTTCTCTGTACCCCCTCTATGGCAAGAATGTCTTTCCTCGGATTAGGAGACCAAAACTGTACGCAATACTCCAGGTGTGGTCTCACCAACACCCTGTACAACTATAGATGCCAGACAGCGGAAATCCAATCTAAATGAGCACTGCTGGATGAAGCACAGTGTAATAGAAGGAATGGAGATTGAAAGAACAGAGCGAGATGAGCAACAGAAGAGATGTTGATGTATTTCCTCATTAGGAAAAAAAGATACAATGTTGATCGACTCTTTGGTGTTGCTGCTTCCTCAAGGAGAGTTGCCAACACACATCCTTTGTTGTTACAGCTATTGCCATTAATAATATATCGAACACCATACCCCAAGGTATGCTCAGCTCGTAAAGGTACACTAACCCTCATGTCCTCAGGAGACTGTGGAAATTAGGCAAGTCTCCAAATTCAATGGATGCACAGCAGAAGGCATACTGTTGGGTTGCTTCACAGCTTAGCTTGGCAATGGTTAGGCTCAAAGACTGCAGGAAATTGCAGAATGAATGGATGTAGCCCAGTCCATCACTCAGACCATTCTCCCCACCATTGACTTCATCTACACTTCACACTGCCTCGGAAAAGAGGCCAACATAATCACGTGGATGCCATATTCTCCACAGATGTTGCCTGACCCGGTGAGTTAACCCAGCAGGGAGACACAAAATGCTGGAGTAACTCAGCAGGACAGGCAGCATCTAAAAGTCTGAAGTCTGAAGAAAGGTCTCGACCCAAAACGTCACCCTTTTCCTTCTCTCCAGAGTTGCTGCCTGTCCCACTGAGCTACTCCAGCATTTTGTGTCTATCTTCAGTGTAAACCTGCAAATGCAGTTCTTTCCTATACACGAGGTACTCCATAACTTTGTTATTTATTTTCTAAACCTATAAATTACAAAGGGGGCGGGGAGGGGTAAATAATCGAATTAACAAGCTATAAATGAACACTTCAAGAGTATAGAAAATGATGAAAAGTTGAGAATGGCGTTTGACCATCAGGTCATCTTAATCAGGCTGCAAAGGTCAACATGGACTTGGTTGCACCCCAGGGTCTGATTCAGTGTTGTATGACTCGATGATTCTATGAACCATAGAATGGACCATCCTGTTTGGAATGGAATAACAAACAGGGAAAAATAACTAAAGTCTGAATTTCTGAAGTCAGAGCATAGAGAACAATCTTCTTCTACTTCTTGCGTATGGCGTGCACAGTCGAAAGTTGTCAGATAACTTGTTCTGTTTGATCTTCTGACTGTGCACGCCAGGTTGATTGCATTCGTCGAAACAGGGTGGACCACGTGGCGGTTGCAATCTCCCGCCCCACAGAGAACAACAAAGAACTTCCATAAATCAACAACAATTCAGAGGAAATTTCACACTGTAAATGAAGAGAAATTTGCTTTGGTTTCTATTGCGATGCACAACAGCGGCAGTGTTCTTGCCTCTGTACGTTTGGTTCCACTGTAAGCAATTTCTTCCCTTTATCATGTATCTGTGCACTGTGGATGGCTCGATTGTAATCATGTTGAGACTGGACCTTGATTAAGCTGGTGGCCTTGCCAAGGCACCGCGATGTGGAGATGGGGGTTCATGGAAGGGAGGTTGGTGTGGACACAGTGGGTTGAAGGGCCTGCTTCTGAGCTGTATCTCTAAACTCAGCTAGACTGCAGTCAAACCTAGCCTGCCCAACCTGGCCCCAGTTGGTTCTCTCGATTCCATTTAATGGAGAATCCTATTAGGGTTGTCAACATTACGGGCAGAATTTTGAATGGATATTCCCAGCCACTAAAACATAAAATACTCTATCCCCTACTCCCAATTCCTTTGTCTATGCCTCATCTGCACCCAGGGTGAGGTTTTCCATACTAGATCATCAGAGATGTCCTCATTCTTTAGGAAACGGGGGTTCCCCTCTTCCATTATAGATGAGGCTCTAACTAGGGTCTCCTCAATATCCCGCTGCTCCGCTCTTGCTCCCCATCGCCCCATTCGCAACAAGGACAGAGTCTCCCTTGTCCTCACCTTCCACCCCATCAGCCGTCGCAAACAACATATAATCCTCCAACACTTTCGCCATCTCCAATGAAATCCCACTACTGGCCACATCTTCCCATCGCCAGCCGTTTCTGCCTCCCGCAGAGACTGTTCCCACCGCAACTCCCTGGTCAACTTGTCCCTTCCCACAAACCCACCCCCTCCGCAGGTACTTTCCCCTGCAACCGCAGGAGATGCAACACCTGTCCCTTTACCACCCTCTCGACTCCATCCAAGGACCCCAACAGTCTTTTCAGGTGAGGCAGAGGTTCACTTGCACCTCGTCCCACCTCATCTACTGTACCCACTGTTCCAGGTGTCAACTTCTGTACATCGGCAAGACCAAGCGCAGGCCCGCCGATCGTTTCGCTGAACACCTCCGCTCAGTCCGCCTTAACTTACCTTATCTCCCGGTTGCTAAGCACATCCGTCATTGCCAGAGTGAGGCCCAGTGCAAATTGGAGGAATAGTACCTCATATTTCGTTTGGGTAGCGGTATGAACATTGACTTCTCTAACTTCAAATAGCCCTTGCCTTCCCTCTCTCTCCATCCCCTCCTCCTTCCCAGTTCTCCCACTAGTCTTACTGTCTCCGACTGCATTCAATCTCTATCCCACCCGCTCCCCTGACATCAGTCTGAAGAAGGGTCTCGACCCGAAACATCACCCATTCCTTCTTTCCAGAGATGTTGCCTGTCCCGCTGAGCTACTCCAGCATTTTGTGTCTACCTTCCATTTAAACCAGCATCTGCAGTTCTTTCCTACACACTAAAACCCAGGATTAGAAATGCAAATATCATCAAGACTCTTGAGAGTTTAATTGTTCCATACGTCCTTCCACCACCAAAACAATTAAATTCCTACTTGCTACAGCATTACAGACACATTAACGTAACAAACAACAAATAAGGTCATAAGGTCATTAGTGATAGGAGCAGAATTAGGCCATTCGGCCCATCAAGTCTACTGCCATTCAATCATGGCTGATCTATGGTGCTGGCTCGAAGGGCCAAATGGCCTACTTCTGCATCTATTGTCTATTGTCTATCTCTCCCTCCTAACCCCATTCTCCTGCCTTCACCCCATAATGCCTGACACCCTTACTAATGAAGAATCTCGGCCTTAAAAATATCTATTGACTTGGCCTTCACAGCCGTCTGCGGCAAAGAATTCCACAGATTCACCACCCTCTGACTAAATAAATGTCCTCCTCATATCCTTCCTAAATTCTGAGGCTCTGACCTCTGGTTCTAGACTCTAGTGGAAACTCCACATCCACGCCATCCAAGCCTTTCACTATTCGGTAAGTTTCAATTAGGTCCCCCTCATAACTTCTAAACTGCAGCGAGTGCAGCCCCAGTGCCGTCTAACGCTCATCATATGTTAACCCACTCATTCCTGTTTATAAATACTTATACAACAAACAGTAATACAACAAAGTATCAGTTATATTGGTTAACCAGATCATAATAGCGCACGCCAAAATATGTAGTGCAAACTTGTATAAAGTTCACAGTAGTTTGTTGTTGAGGTGGTGTTGTGGGCTGGGTTCAAGAGCCTGCTGGTTGAAGGGAAGGAGTTGTTCTTGAACTTGGAGGTAACAGTCCTCAGGCCCCGATGGTAGCAGTGAGATGAGAGTGTGGCCTGTGTGGTGTGGGTCTTCGATGTCATTAGCTGCCTCATCAAGGCAACACTTCCTGTAGATCCCTTCGATGCTGGGGAAGTCAGTACCCACGATGGACAAAATTTACGTTTATCTATTTGGAAAGTTTAATTACATCTCCTAAGAAGGTTGTGCAGTATAATGCAATAAATTTAATTACAAAAAAAATGCAAAGTGTATGATGACAAATAAAATATTTATTACATTTTAAGGCTATTTGATAATTAGAGCAATCTTCATGAAGGTGCAGTGTATTGGGGAGGACTAATCAAAAATTGATTCTTAGAAAGGAGAAAAAAAATCACATTAGAAATGTTATTCTTAACAAATATTTAAAAGAAAACTTTTTATTAGAAAATGGGTCCCACATCCTCATGACCCTCTGTGGTAAATTTGAACACCTACATTCCAATCCTATTTTGTAGCTCCAGCACAGTTATTTAACATCTGAAGTCATGAAGGTATCTCCCAAAATGAATCCAATTAATTCAATTTCTTAATCATAGTCATAGAGTCATAGAATGATCCAATGTGGAAACAGGCCCTTCAGGCTCAACTTGCCCACCCTGTCCCAGCTACACATGTCCCAGCAACACTAGTCCCACCTGCCAGCATTTGGTCCATATCCCTCCAAACCTGTCCTATCCATGTACCAACTGTTTCTTAAATGTTGAGATAGTCCCTGCCTCAACTACGTCCACTGGCAGCTTGTTCCATACACCCACCACCCTTTGTGTGAAAAGGTTACTCCCCAGATTCCTATTAAACCTTTCCCCCTTCACGTTAAACCAATGTCCTCTGGTCCTTGATTCACCTACTCTGGGCAAGAGAGACTGTGCATCTACCAGATCTATTCCTCTCATGATCTTAGACACCTCTATAAGGTCACCCCTCATCCTCCTTCCTGCGCTTCAAGGAACAGAGACCCATCCTACTCAACCTCTCCCTGTAGCTCAGACCCTCTAGTTCTGGCAACATCCTCGTATCTAATGTATAGTACTGTGCAGAGTTCCCTTACTGGCTCTCAAAGACTTCACATGCATAGCCAAGCATTTACTTTAGTTTCAAGGTACATCATGGAAACAGGTCCTTCAGCCCACCAACCATCGATCACCTGTCCTCACTAGATTTATGTTATCCCACTTTCTCTTCCACACCCTATACATTAAGAGAAATTTTACTGAAGCCAATTATCCTACAAACCAGAATTACTTTGGGATGTGGGAGGAAACCGGAGCACAAGGAGAAAACCTTATTGGTAACTGAGAGAATGTGCAAACTCCACATGGACAGCATCCGAGGTCAGGATCGAACCTGGGTCTTTGGCACTATAGGAAGCAGCAGCTCTACCAGCTGCACCACTATGCCACCCTTTGGTCGCCTTGTAATGACTACGCTGGCAACCTAAGTTAACAGGTGGAGGATTGTGATCTGAAACCTTTCTGTTATATCCTGGTAAGATTAAGTGAGTGACTGTATTAGGAATATAGAGTCGATCTTGACCTTATATTAATCAGGAATCACTTCCTAAAATCCGGACAGAAAGCCCAGCTATTCCAACTGATTGTCCTGTCGGAGTTTATTGGTCCAGGGCTGTGGCCAACTAAACGAAAATAGAAATGAAATGAAGATTCTATCAAGAATTTTTTTTAAATCTGAAATATTAAAAACCACAAAAAGGGTAAGTAACTTTGAATGGGTCAGCGATTACCATTTGAGTGGGCAATTTTCCCTAATTTTTAACTAAAATATTAGACAAATAATTTGTAAAATTGGCAAAATTGTAATTCATTATCAGTGGAATATCGGAGTAGAGATTGCACCCGACTCCATAGAAAACATATTTTCATACTTTAATCATAATTAATCACTTTTTAGTCACACTTTCACAAATACCTTTGTTTAATAGTCCCCTGGAGTCCTGCCTCTAAATGAGGTGTAAAAATCCAAGCCACAAAAAATAGCATGCGGCTCCAATCAATAGACTCCCACTGCGGCATCGATTAACAACAATAGTGTTCATTTATTAATTATGAAGCCAGATTTTGTGCATAAGGTGAAGATGGCTGATTTATCTCTTATTATGAATTACCATTTCCCATTAGAACAAAAAGGACTAACTACTAGCACTAGTAATACCACCTGAAAATCTGATAGAGATTTAAGCAAAGTGATGGCCACTTACTTTCTAATTGGTTACAGTTGTCACTGGGTTAACTGAAGTCTCACTTCCATTGAATTCTTACTCCGTTGTGTTCGGGTCGGGTGGGCTGGGCTACAGAATCCCATTAACGATGTGACATGTCTCAGGGCACAGATTCAAAATGCCACGAATTCTGGGATGCATTTCAAACACATGTATTAGGTAGATAAAATATCTAGGCAAGAGAAACTGCAGATCCTGGAATCTGGAACAAGAAACCAATTTGCCAAGTTACTCAGCATGTCAGGCCGTGTCTGTTGGGGGAGGGTGGGGGAAGAACTGTCAACTCTTCGGGTTAGGACCAGGTTAATGGAGAAGCTAGATAGCCGGTACAAAAAAAGACCGAAGAAGGGGTGAAACAGGGTCCTGTCGGTGACAACCCTCACCCTTTCCAACCCCTTACAGCCCCAGAGACCCAGGAATGATCCTGAACACATGTGCTATCTTTACGGAGTTTGCGTGTTCTCCCTGTGACCGCGTGGGTTTTCTCCGGGCGCTCCGGTTTCCTCCACGATTCCAAAGACACGCAGGCTTGTGGGTTCATTGGCTTCTGCAAATTGTCACTAAAGTGCAGGATAGAACTAGTATCGGTTGGTGATGGCTGGTCAGCATGGACTCGGTGGGCCAAAGGGCCTGTTACCATTCAGTATCTCTAAACTAAACCAAACTAAACTAAACTAAATCCTATTTTATCCCTGCCTCTCTTCCCTGTGCATCACCAGATTGCACACTCACTTCCCCTGTCCCCTTCCATAAATATTCCTTCCTCTGTCTTCACACATCTTCTATCCTTGACTCCTCATCTCACACTTTTCATCTCTGGCCTTTAACCAGCCATTACCCTATATAAAAAAAACCTCTTCATTTATATCCACCTATCACTTGCCAGGCTTTGTCCCGGCCCCATCCCTCTTCCAGCTTTCTTCCCCGCCCCCACCCCCCACTCAATCCGTCTGAAGAGGGTCCTAACCCCAAAATGTCACCTCCCCATATTCTCCAGGGATGCTGCCTGACCTGCTGAGTTACTCCAGCGCTTTGTGGCATTTCTGGTGAGTGAACGATGGACCAAGAAGGGATGAATGATGATGGAGACAGTGGTGAGGGGAAAGGGAGGGGTGGACTTGGAGGGTGATAATGAGAGTGTTGAGTGAAGGATGAAGGCTAAAGGGCCTGTCCCACATACGTGTCCTTGGCATAGGTATGTTACAAAACTTACCTTTAGCGGTGATGCAGTTCTGCCGCTGGCCGTGTGCGTGGCTTTGCCGCCTTTAAGGGGGGGGCGGGGTTAAAATGCGGTTTTCCCCTGCCATCCGGAACAATATTTTGTCGGAGTGCGATCTATTTCTGGAGATTCGTTCCAACTGCCGGTAAGTTAATTTTTTTTTTAATCGCCCGACTATTTCAGTGCTGCAGTAAAATAAAAATTAGGTCTTAATGCCGTGAACGCCGACAACGGGGACGGATTTTACGTAGGGGACAGGTAAGTGAAAGCTGTTTATTTTTACATATAAACCTGCTTGTTTAGGTGACTTTAATCAATATTTCATGTTGCGAAACGGTGATTTATTCCCCACATGAACTGGCAGAATTTTTCCTGCCGATATGGGGTTTAAATTCACCGCAACCGCAACATTCCAATCCATCGCGTTCCAGAAAATCCCACTCGCAAGCTGCTTAAAATGCCCATTAATTTACAGGCAGTAAACGCAAAATTCCTTCAATTTGGCCTATAAATTAATGACAATTAGATTTAAAAATCATGTTATATTGTGAATTCTTGTGTGAATGTTATTTGGACACTTAGGCTTTAAAAAAAAAGTTAATATTTTCTTAAGAAATGGATAGATGTTTAGAACTAGTAATTTAATTTTGTAATTAGCTACAATTGGGTAACTAACTAATTATATGCTTTAATTTCAGGTCATCCAAGTAAGATTGTTTCATATCAGTTTCAGAATGCGTCAATCTATAATAACTGAAAATTTCTTTCAGTTCTCTTAATTTTTAAGAAAGTTATGGGCTTTTGACTGTCCTCGATCACAACTTTTGTGTTAATGGAAAAGCAATAGGGAACAAGATGCTAATTTCCGAGTATGAAAATGGCCATAACTTTTTTAATACTGAAGATATGAAAGTGAATTAGGTGTCAAATTAAACTTCTTTGTATGCTTTATCTGATGGGATAAATTGCAGACTTGATTTTTTAAATCTCAAAATGTAGTAACATTGCTACTTGGCGCGCAAATTTACGCAACCTCATGGTCGTTGAGACGCACGGGCATCGTGTGGCCGCGCGGGGCCGGTCCCAGTGAGAACTGCGGAGGGGTATGTAGTTGTCCGCGACATCGCGCGGGGCTCTGAAATTTTTGTAGCGAACGAAATCTTTGCGCGCCAACGGCCTGTCGAGTAACTGACGGCCAAAGTGGGACAGGCCCAAGACCCTGGCGCGACGCAACGTCTCACCTCCAACAGCAGCAGAAGCAGGCAAACGATCGCCGAACTCAGCCTGGGGCTCACGGATCCCCAGTGAGGATCCGTTGCGGTCCGGATCCGCCCCCTCTTCTACTCCCAGAACGGGGCCAAGATAATTGAAGATAGACACAAAATGCTGGAGTAACTCAGCGGGACTGGCAGCACCTCTGGAGAGAAGCAATGGATGATGTTTCAGGTCAAGACCCTTCTTTCAGACTGAAGAAGAGTCTCAACACGAAACGTCACCCATTCCTTCTCTCCAGAGATGCTGCCGGTCCCGCTGAGTTACTCCAGCATTTTGTGTCCAACTTCAAATAACGTCACGCGCTCCAGACAGCTGTGTGGTCGAATGAAGTCGCGAGCGACCTTCGCGGGACCGTTGTGGCTCAACGTGACCACGAGGTCGCATAATTAGCGTGCCAAGGACACGTAAGTGGGACAGGGGCTTAAGTGTACCGGTATGAGGGAGGATTATGGTGGGTAAAGTATTTAGGTTTATACTTAGGTTTACCCTTGCCACATGTACTGAGATACACTGAAAAGCTCTGTTTTGCCTGCTATCCAAACAGGTCAGATAACCCTATACATACATACAGTGAAGTAGGTTGATGGAACCAGGATGGGGAGGGAGATGATAATGGGTGATGAAGGAAGGAGGGCGAGATGAAAAAGGGAAGAAAAATGGCAGGAGCGGAGATGGATCGCAGGGAGAGAGAGAGGAGGGAATACAGGAAGTCAGAGTTCCTTAAAATTGGAATATTCAATGCTCAAGCTATTGGGTTGAACGTTGCCCAGGATATGAAAACAAGGAACGTTGCCCAAGATATGTTATCCCACTTGCTCATCCTACTCCCTACACTCTAGGGTCAATTTACAGAGGCCAATTAACCTACAAACCTGCATGTCTTTAGGGATGCGGGAGGAGACTGGAGCACAAGGTCATAGGGAGAGCATGTAGACTCCACACAGGCAGCAGCCGTGGTCAGGTTCAAATCCGGGTCTCTGGTGCTGTGAGGCAGCGCTTGGCTTACCAGCTGAGCCATTGTGATGCCCTATTGGAAACAGACCATTCAGACCACAGTGCGTGTACCTGATGAACCTAGGGTTTGCTGAAGATAGACACAAAAGATAAACGCTGGAGTAAATCAGCGATACAGGCAGCATCTCGGGCGAGAAGGAATAGGTGACGTTTCGGTTCGAGACCCTTCTTCAGACTGTCTTGACCCGAAACGTCACCTATTCCTTCTCTCCAGAGATGCTGCCTGTCCCGCTGAGTTACTCCAGCATTTTGTGTCTATCTTCGATTTAAACCAGCATCTGCAGTTCTTTCCTACCCACTAGAGTTTGCTGAGGTTAGTTTGCGAATACATTGAGGACCATGTCCAGAATGAAAATGATGGTGTTGGGTGAAATTAGTCGAGAGGCAAAGGGTCGGGCAGTATCATTGAGTGTCCAAACCTGTGGGCGATATACACTCTTCCAAACTTTCCTTCCAAAGCTCCTCCGACAGCGCTGTGTAATGAAAGGTAAATAATATCACTGATGTTCTGCTTTATCGTGTTATTGGCTGCCTTCTTTGGGCAATGATCTATTATCGACAATTAACTATTTTCTGAGACTGACTTTAAACTTTATATTGAATGTGTCCTGCACGGTCAGACATTCCGCAAGAACTATTGCATGTTCAAACGAGTCAAGTTTAAAATTATGCAGAATGTGCTATTTTATTTCACTTTAATCAATCCAATATCAAGTTTTCTTTTATGTACCAAAATTGACGCGTGATATTCAGAGCGCAAATTTTTATCCTGATCAATTTGTTCTGGGTGAGGTTAAATGTTTATTAAATCTGCTTTACGTCTGGAGGATGCAAATTAAACTTGGCTTAGGGAACATCTGGACCTCTTCTGCCCCTTTAGGACTTTTTTCCCCCTTGTTTCCTGCCTTTTTAAAAATTAATTTGCGGCATTTATGGAATGCACAAAATGAGAGAGAATTTGACACATTTTTGTTAAAGTAGCAGATAGGATTTTCTCCCATTCAGCTTAATTAGCAAAACAAAACTTGAAGATCTTCTTTGCTCTAAACGTTAGACTTTCGAGATACAGTGTGGATCTGCACCTCTAAGAGCCCTTCGGCTCACTGAGTCCGCGCCGACCAGCGATCCCTGTACACCTGCGCTATTCCACGGGCTAGGGGCACTTTACAATTTATACAGAAGCCAATTAACCTACAAACCTGTACGCCTTTGGAGTGTGGGAGGAAACCGGAGAACGTACAAACTCCGTACAGACAGCACCCATAGTCAGGATTGAACCCGGGTATCTGGCGCTATAAGGCAGCAACTCCACCTCTGTGCCGCCTCTTTATTTGATTAGTACTTCAACTTGTCGGCAATCTATTGCAAGGCACTACATTAGAGTTAGGTTTAAGTTTAGTACTATCAAGTGTACCAAGGTACAGTGAAAAGCTGTGTTTTTCATGCGATCCAAACAAATCAGATATACTATACGTAAATACATTGTCAAACTCAAGTACAGTAGACAGAGCTCAGGGGAAGATACAGAATCTAGCTCCCAGCATTGTGGAGCATCAGATCCACAGACATGTGGTCAGTCTCCATATTTAACATAGACCAGTACAGCACAGGAACAGGCCCTTCAGCCCATAATGCCTGTGCAGAACATGATGCCAAGATATGCTAATCTCATCTGCCTGCACATTTATATTGTTGGATAGGGTAGACAATCAGAACCTTTTTCCAAGACTGGAAATGTCAAAGGTTAGAGGGCATAGCTTTGAGGTGAGAGGGGGGGGGAAGGTTTGAAGGAGATGTGCATGGCAAGTTTTTTTACACATGGGTGGTGGGTGCCTGGAACACACGGACAGGGATTCTTGTGGAGGCAGATATGATCAAGGTGTTTAAGAGGTTTTCAGATACACACATGGATATGGAGGGATATGGATCACATGAAGACAGAGAAGATTAGTTTATGTTGGTATTATATTCAGCACAAGTGTTGTTGGCTGAAGAGTCTGTTCCCATGCTGTACTGTTCCATATTATTGTGGAGGCAAATGAGTGAACGGTATTTATTCAATAGGATTTATCATCTAGGGTCACAAGATATATTTTAATTTTAAAGGGAATAGTGAGGATGATAGGGTGAATGAAAGAGTGACAGGGTAGGGGAATGAAGAGGTAGAGGACATATGTTTGAGGTAAAGGGAAAGATTTAGAGTCATGGGGATGTACATCACAGAAACAGGCCCCGCAGTCCAACCTTGTCCATGTCCCACAAACCCACGTGTCTTTGGGATGTGGGAGGAAACCTGAGCGCCTGAAGGAAATCCACGCATTCGAAGGGAGAACATGCTGAGTCCACACAAACAGGACCTGGTCAGGATCAAACCTGGGCCTCTGGCACTCAGGCAGCAGCTCTGGCGGAGCTGTGCTACCCTATGGAGGAATGGATGGAATTGGATTAGCTTCCTGCACATAATCCACACCCCTCCATTCCATGCATATCCATGAGCCTGTCTAAAAATCTCTTAAAGGACACTAACTATCACAAGTGCCACCACCACCATCCCTGGAAGCACCCACCAACCCTCTGTTTAAAAAGAAAACTACCCTACATATCTCCTTTAAACGTTGCCCCTCTCACCTTGAAGCTATGCCCTCCAGTATTAGATTTTTTTAAATCCTGGGAAAAAGGTTTTGAGTGTCTACCCTGTCTATTCCTCTCATAATTTTATACACTTTTATCAGGTCTCCCCTCAACCTCCAGCACTCCAGAGTAAATATCCCAAATCCGTGACTGTCTACTCTCCATGTAGCAAATATCGCCTAATACTCATGAATCCAGGCATTAAATTCCCCCCTAATCCAAACAATGAATTACACAACATAAAACAACACAGGAAAGTGGAAAATTGGTGCTAAAATATCGAATTGTTGAATAATTTTGTTTAAGTGACTTTGAATCGAGGAAAGGACTGGTAACATTTGATACTAATTAAGTGTAAGAAGTATGGACTACCTTCAGAAGGCATTTCAGAGCAAAGATCCATGAAATCAGCCTCCAGAAACACTGATATATTAGTCACAACAGCATTGATTTACGAATGGATTGCTTTTGACATCGGATAAATATGAATATAAAGTATATTTTGGTGTAATCAAATTGTTATCCGGGTTTATATCAATGGAGTTGTCATCAAGAGGCCGTGTGTGTGTTTGTGTGTGTGTTTCAGCCAATACTTAACCATTTCCACAGACTTGCAGTTGAATCTCAAGGCCAGACAAGATGAAATCGAGCCAAGGTATAAAACTATAATCATTTTATAATCCAGAGATTTTTCGAGTGCTTACTCAGCCTCCTTCCAATTTGCTCTTTAAGCAAGTGTTGAGGAGATAACTCTCATGTGATTGGCCATGCCTGTCTCTGATTTGCTCTGATGTTAATAGTCGTACAGCACAGAAACAGGCCCTTCGGCCCAACTTGCCCATGCCGACCATAGTTCCACCTGGCCCATATCCCTCCAAACCTTTCCACTCCTTGCACCTGCCCGAATGTCTTTTAAAGGTTGTTATTGTACCTGCCTCAACTACCTCCTCTGGTCGCTCGTTCCATATACCCACACCCATTCATTGTCACCTCGAACATTAAATCACTCTTACATTTCAACCTATCACCACCCAACTTGTGTTTTCTCCTAAAAGCCCTGTCCCACTGTACGAGTTCATTCAAAGAGTTCTCCCGAGTTCCCCCTGATTCGAACGCGGAGATTTACGGTAATGGCTGCTCGCAGGTACACGGGGCTCTCGTGAACATTTTTCAACATGCTGAAAAATCTTCACGAGTCTTCCCGAGCTTACCGCGTTTCCCGAGTACCTGCCGTTAGCGTTACAAGCCACTAAGCAACGTCCCCGAGCTCCGTGGTATCGTGAGATACCACGAGTTTGATTTTTTTTTAAACTCGGGAGAGCACTCGAATGAACTCGTACAGTGGGACAGGGCATTTAGGCAGCACAGAGGTAAAGCAGCGACCTCATGGCGCGAGAGACCCGAGTTCAATGCTGAATCTCGAATGCAGCCTGTGCGGAGTTTGCACGTTCTCCAGGTCCTTGGGTGCCCCAGGTCCTTTCCACATCCCAAGGATGTGCGGCTTACAGGTTAATTGGCCTCTGTGAATTGCATCTAACTTAGGTGGGAAAGTGGAATAACACAGCACCAGTGTTGATGGGCGAGCGATAGTTGGTGTGGACTCAGTGGGATGAAGGGAATTTGTATAGTTAACCGGTGATTATACTTGTGTGTGGCAATAATATCCTTAGCGACCTGTATGCAGGAATAAAATCTCACTGTACACCTGATAAAAGAGGAATCCTTGACCATTGAACACCATCACTGTTCTCAACTATCGCTACGAAAGGTTCAAAACCTCTACAGTGTTCTCTAAAAATAAAGCATGGAACATTACAGCCCACGATGTCCATGCTGAGCATGCTGCCAATAAACTAATTTCTCCTGCCTGCACGTGATCCATATCCATCTATTCCCTGCATATCCATGTCCAGGTCCTTCCTATTGACCTACCTGAACAATCTGCTGTTTTTAAAGATATTTTAAGATATTTTTTAAGAGATTTTACGAGTGATCCCTTGGGCCAGTCACAGAACATTTTAGTCCAGAGATACTGAAACAGACCCTTCGGCCCATCGAGTCTGATCACCCATTTTTCACACCAGGGACAGTTTACTTTACAGTTTACAAAGCAAATTAACATCCCAGAGTGGGAGGAAACCGGAGGATAAAACCACCTGGAGGAAAACCCACGCGGGTCACGTGGAGAACGCACAAATTCTGCACAGGATTCTGGCGCTGAAAGGGCAGCAATTCTACCGCTGCAACACTGGCCGCCAACATTTCCTTCCATATCAGGTTCCCAGGGGGCAACACTGGTTGAGGATTTTATGAGGATGTTGTTGGGACTAGGGGGAAGGCTGACTTTCCTTGGAGCGCAGGAGCGAGAGGGGTAATCTTACAGAGGTGTACAAAATCATGAGAGGAATAGATCAGGTAGATGCACAGAGTCTTTTGCCCAGAGTAGGTGAATCAAGGACCAGAGGACATAGGTTTAAGGTGAAGGGGAAAAAAATTAATAGGAATCTGAGGGGTAACATTTTCACACAAAGGGTGGTGGGTATATGGAACAAACTGCCAGAGGAGGTAGTTGAGGCAGGGACTATCTCAATGTTTAACAAACAGTTAGACAGGTACATGGATAGGACAGGCTTGGAATGATATGGACCAAATGTGGGCAGGTGGGACTAGTGATGCTCGGACATGTTGGCTGGTGTGAGCAAGTTGGGCCGAAGGGCCTGTTTCCACACTGTAGACACACTCTTCAAATGTGTTGTGAGGTTGGACATGCATCTACAAGGCCAGATAGGATTTCAATTCATCATCATATCTGGAAGATAGACTGTAGCCAACACTCCCTGCAATGCTCCACTCCTTCAGAGCTGTGCTACTGTTGGTCTCTCTGAGTGGATCTTGGATGCGGGCAGTTGGACTAGTGCTGATTGAATTGATTGAAAGATGGAAACAGGCCCTTGGGCCCACCAAGTCCATACTGATCTTCGATCACCCATTCACACCAGTTCTCTGTCATCCCAGTGTCACATTCATTCCCTACGCACAGGTGCGGGGGGGGGGTAATTTACAGAGGCTGATTAACCCACAAACCCGCCGTCTTTTGGATGTGGGAGGAAACCGGACTACCAGGCAGAGGGACAACGTGCAAACTCCACACAGACAGCGCCCGAGGGCAGGATCGATCCTGGGTCTCCAGTGCTATGTGGCAGCGGTTCTCTCAGCTGCGCCTCTTTGGCACAATGGGCAAGGCAGGCAGACGAATGCAGAAAGGCCAAGAGATATTTCTTGATGCTGTTTAAATGTCATGGAGTACGTGGGGATAATATACTGTTTATCGGTGACCTGGGGAGGATAATTGATTACTATGTTGGGAGAAACTTGGCAGGAATTATCATAGGTTTCAATCATTATTATTTAATATTATTCAGGAGGAAAGATTTGCAACCTTAAGCTATGTTGTAACATGATAAAACCAAGTGCTGCCAAAAACAATGGGATTCATAAGGTAATATGTTTTACGAGCGGAATAAGACCATTCGGCCCATCAATTCTACTCCCCCATCCAATCACGGCTGATCTATCCCTCCCTCCTAACCCCATTCTCCTGCCTTCGCCCCACGACCCCTGACACCCGTACTAATCGAGAATCTATCAATCTCTACCTTAAAATTACCCAATGGCTTGGCGTCCACATGCGTACATGACAATGAATTCCACCGATTCATACCCTCTGACTAAAGAAATTCCTCTCATCTCCGTTTTCCATCTGCCCGATTTCCAGTATTCAAAGTGCAGAAGAAACCTAAGGATACGACCTACATTGTACACGTTCCATTCTGTGCTCTGATCACAGTGGGAAATATTCTTATTCTTGATGTTTGAGACAGTGGCCGTTTAATATCAACAAGGGAGCAAGAAAGATTTAAGCCAAAATCCTCTGGTGAGAATAGTCAATGCACTCAAAGCTGCCATCAATGACAGAATGTTCAATCAAGACACTCTTGCCCTGCTGTCTGCCTCATGCTCCTAAAGTAATTACATAGATCAAGACCAGGCTTATCGCTGTCGTCCCAAGGTTACCAAAGAAAATATTAAAGCTATGTTACTTCCTTCCATGTTGTGCCATGTCAGATTAATTATATGAACAGCTGTGAACAATGCAACATTGAAGTGAGGAGATTACCTGAGAACTTTTCTGAGTACCCACAGTTGTAATGAAACTGCATCACTCTTCACTAATCCGCAATCAATGTATAACGTTCTTTTAGGTCCAAGTTATAAATAAGATGGAATAAGCTGCCTAGATCATTTCATTTTAGATACTTCCTGGCCCAAGTAGAGAGCCATTTATACACCTGCTTGGGCATATGAATTGTATACGTTGTATACCTGCTTGTATAATTGTATATGTTGTATACCAGCTTTTGACCGATGCATTATAGAAAACATATTGTCGGGTTGCGTCACAGCTTGGTTTGGGAACAGGACTGCCAAGACAGCAAGGAATTGCAGAGAGTTGCAGAGGTAGCCCAGCACATCACACAGGAGGGTCCCAACCCAAAATGTCGCCTATAAATGTTCTCCGCAGATGTTGCCTGACCTACTGAGTTATTCCAGCGATTTATGCCTTTGGCCCAAGTTTCCAACAACTGCAGTTCCCTGTGTCCACTGAAATGAAACATATTGGAGGTCTTTGCCCAAATTCACGGCTTGTAACACAATCCATTGCACGTTTAAGGAGTATCTAAAACCTAGGAAAAAATATTTTACAATAGACAACAGATAATAGACAATAGGTGCAGGAGTAGGACATTTGGCCCTTCGAGCCAGCACCGCCATTCAATGTGATCATGGCTGATCATCCCCAATCAGTACCCAACCCTTTATAACCAATCCTACATGATTTCAAGTGTGTAGGAAGGAGCTGCAGGTACTGGTTCACACTGAAGATAGACGCAAAGTGCTGGAGCAACTCAGTGGTTCAGTCAGCATATCTGGAGAAAATGAACAGGTGGCGTTTTGGGTCGGCACCCTTCTTCAGAACCCTTCTCCCTTTTCTGCAGAAGGCTTCTTCAGAAGGGTTCTGACCCGAAATGTCACAAGTGTAGGAGGGAACTGCGGACGCTGGGTTAAACTGAAGGCAGACACAAAAATCTGGAGTAACTCAGCGGGAACGTCATGTATTCCTATTCTCCAGAGACGCTGCCTGATCCGCCGAGTTCCTCCGGCACTTTGTGTCCACGTAAGGATTTCGACATGGCCCTGTTTCGGTAACAATGTGGCAAAATGTGATTATTGGTGCAGCAAGAAAACCATATAACCATAGAGAAGAATCTATTAGTTCAATGAGGTTATATGTCATCTTCAAACTCTAAAAATAGAATAGAGGACACATTTCGCCTTGATAATGGGATCATGCAGTGTCTTTCCAGTGGCTGGTTCGCACGCAACAAAAGCTTTTCACTGTACCTCGGTAGACGTGACAATAAACCAAACTAAACTGATCAGATTTTAGAAGACAGACAGAAAAAAATGTTATTGCAGTGGCTGACAAATTTGCCGTTACATGCTGTTTGACAGAGTCTGTTGCCATGAATACACTGTATTGCAGGATGGGTTTTAAGTGATTAGTGGCTATTGGTGAGGGTTACCTGATGACATCACAGATGGCGTGCCGTGACCTTTGCCCCCGGATCAATGGCTTTGATTTTCTTTGACCCGAAAGCTGGCTGCTATTCTCATCTCAGATTGACCACTGTCTCGGCAGCAATAATAAAAATCTTTCCCATGCTCTTTCACCTGACAAATTGGTAATAAATCTTTCCGCTCGTGCTGTTTGAAAACGTTATCATTTTTTGCATTGCTGGCGTGAACCAAAATATGAAATAATCCTCCTCTCCAGAGCTGCTGCCTGTCCCACTGAGTTACTCCAGCATTTTGCATCGATCTTCAACAAAAAATACGAAAATACGTTCAAAGACCCGCTTTCTCAAAGATCGAGATTTACCCGCCAACTCTTTTTATTGGGACAGAGAGAAAATATTCCCACTCCCAGCTTCCACATTCCGTTGTTCCAAGGCTGAAATATAAATTATCCTATATAAAGAATTGAAATATAAATAAATATAAATATAAATAATATAAATAAATAATTCTTGCCCAAGACCGTGAATTGCCTCATCCAGATATATCGGAAATATTGAATGTGTTACAAATTAAGACAGTTCCAGTGATATTAAAATTGATGCGCAATAAAATCCCTGCTAGGTTTAATATTGAAATATACGACCACGGTATCGGAACTGCTATTTATATGTTACTTTTTGAACAGTTCTTCCTTCACACTCTGATATCTGTACCTCCAATACCCAAAGTATGTTGCAGTTGACACTCTAATTGGAATGAGTTCCACCAAGCAACGCGGAGGGATTTTCAGTCCGTTCACCCACGCTATTAAAATAACGAATAGGTTTTCGGAGTCCTAGTGATAACCTTCGAGCTGCTAAAGACGCGCCCTGCTTAAAATTCAGTCACCCTAGCGTTCATCTATCGTGGGTTCCTCTGTGAGGCATTGATTTGAGGAGGAGCAGAGGAAGCCAAAAGGTCATCACTTTCTTTTGTTGATACATCATTTTTACAGCCTGTAATATATAACGTGGTCCATAGGAATCATAAGGCATGGGAGCGGAGCTCGGTCATTCGGCCCATCGAGTCTGCTCCATCTTTCAGTCATGGCTGATCTATTTTTCCCTCTCAAACCCGTTACCCTGCTTTCTCCCTGTAACCTTTGACGCCCTTACTAATTAATAACCTGTCATTCTCTGCTTTAAAGACATCCGTTGACTTGGCCTCCACAGCTGTCTGTGGCAATTAATTCCACAGATTCACCAACCTCTGGCTAAGGAAATTCCTCCTCATCTTCATTCTAAAGGCACATCCTTTTGTTCTGAGACTGTGCCCTCTGGTTCTACCCTCACCCATTACTGGAAACATCCTCTCCACATCCACTCTATCCAGGCCTTTCATTACTCAGTAGGTTTCAATGAGATCCCCCACTCAACCTTCTAAACGATTCTAAAACTTCAGATGCTGGACGTCTGAAATAAAAGCAGAAACTGCTGGAAACACGCAGCAGGTCTGGCAGCATATGTGGAGAGAGAAACAGTGTTTAGTTCAGAAATGTAGCACGGAAACAGGCCCTTCGACCCACTGAGTCCAGATCGACCAGTGATCGCGGTACACTAGCACCATCCTACACACTAGGGACTCTTTTACAATCTTTACCGATGCCAATTAACCTGCAAACCTATACGTGTTAGGAGTGTGAGCGCCCGGGGAAAACCCACGCGGTTTCATAAGAATGTCCAGCTGATGGCAGCCAACTTTATTTTCCTGGCATTTTCTCTTCATCCTTTGGACAGGAAAGTTAACGTGCAGGTACAGCAGGCAGTGAAGAAAGCTAATGAAATGTTGGCCTTCATAACAAGAGGATTTCAGTATAGGAGTAGAGGTTCTTCTGCAGTTGTATGGGCTCTGGTAAGACCACATCTGGAGTATTGTGTACAGTTTTGGTCTCCTAATTTGAGGAAGGACATCCTTGTGATTGAGGCAGTGCAGCGTAGGTTCACGAGATTGATCCCTGGGGTGGCGGGACTGTCATATGAGGAAAGGTTGAAAAGACTAGGCTTGTATTCACTGGAGTTTAGAAGGATGAGGGGATATCTTATAGAAACATATAAAATTATAAAAGGACTGGACAAGCTAGATGCAGGAAAATGTTCCCAATGTTGGGCGAGTCCAGAACCAGGGGCTACAGTCTTACAATAAAAGGGAGGACATTTAAAACTGAGGTGAGAAAAAACTTTTTCACCCAGAGAGTTGTGAATTTGTGGAATTCCCTGCCACAGAGGGCAGTGGAGGCAAAATCACTGGATGGATTTAAGAGAGAGTTAGATGGAGCTCTAGGGGCTAGTGGAATCAAGAGATATGGGGAGAAGGCAGGCACCGGTTATTGATTGGGGACGATCAGCCATGATCACAATGATTGCTGGTGCTGGCTCGAAGGGCCGAATGGCCTCCTCCTGCACCTATTTTCCATGTTTGTATGTTTCTATATTTGTTTCTTGTTTCTCAGTCATGCTCGTTTGTTGCCCTTGTCCCTAGCCATTCCTCCAATTCAGATTCAGAGAGATATTAGGCCTTGGGCTCAGCCCAGATGAGGTCTTTCCAGCCCCCAGTCGGTATCTTGCCTGAAGAGTGCAAGATGGATTCCGGTTTGAGAAGAAACTCCGCCTGATTTTTATCCTCTAAATTCAGAAACTTTGAAGTCAATTGTGGTATTCTCCTTGACCTTTGATCCCATGAACCCTTCCCTAACTGTGAACGTCACAGCAAGTCTGGTGCAGCACAATTGACATTGCTAGTGTTAGTGTTGATTTATTATAGAATCATATAGCAATTCAGCACAGATCGGGCCCTACAGCTCAACATACATGTCCGACAAAGATGCCTCTTCCAAGCTAGTCCCATTTGCACACACCTGGCCCAATCCCTCTAAAGCGCATCAATCTATGTATCTGTCCAAATGTCTTTTAAATGTCGCTATGTACTTTGCCCAACTACTTCCTCTGGCAACCCATTCCACAGACCCACCATCCTTTGGGAAAAAGTTGCCCCTTGAGTTCCTATTAAATGTTTCCCTGCTCACCTTGAACCGATGGCCACTAGTTCTCGATCCCCCGACCCTGGGATCAAGACTGTGCATTCTCTTCTCAATCCCCCTCATGATATTATACACCTCTATTAGATCACCGCTCAGCCTCCTGCACTCCAAGGAATAAAGTCCAAGCCTTCCCAACCTTTCAGACTGAGAAACAAACCTTGCATATCACCCTCTGCCTCCTACCATGAGGTCAAATCTATGTCCAGATAGCTAACTCTCCCTGGATCCTTGTGAATCTTTTCTTCATCCTATCCAGCATATCCACATGTTGCCTATTCCCTACGCTCCATAGATGCTGCTGCACCCGCTGAGTTTCTCCAGCACTTTTGTCTACTAGCTTATCCACATCCTTCCGAGAGCATTCCTAGAGTAATGTCACCAATGATCCATGGTTAGGAAGGAACTGCAGGTGCTGGTTTACACTGAAGATAGACACAAAATGCTGGAAGAACTCAACGGGACAAACAGCATTTTTGGATAGAAGGAATGGGTGACGTTTTGGGTAGAGACCCTTCTTCAGATCTGACCTTCAGAGTCTTTCAACCCAAAACGTCACCCATTCCTTCTATCCAGAGATGCTGCCTGTCCCGCTGAGTTACTCCAGCATTTTGTGTCTATCTTCAATGATCCATGGCTACCGAGTAACTTTCCTGAAAAAAACTGACAATTCAATTGATGACATTTTACAAGAGTTTGAATGAAAGGTAGGACCAACCTACCTCATTGGATTTTTCTCTGGAACTGTAACGCTACAATGCTGAAAATGTGTATTCTGCACTCTAGTATTTTTCACCTCCGTCTACCTGTTTACTTGTTTGTGGTTTGTTTGCATTAATGCATGATGATATCTGATTTAATTGTTTATTTTATTTCAGTTTGGAGATACAGCGTGGAAACAGGCACTTCAGCTCGCTGAGTGCACACTGATCACCAATCACCCAGTTCACACTAGTCCTACGTTGTCCCATTTTCTCAACTGTTTTCTGTGCATTAGGGATGATTTTTAAAGAGGCCAAATAACCTATAAATCTGCATATCTTTGAGATGTGGGAGGAAACAGTAGGACCCAGGCAAAATACACGTGGCCACAGGAAGAAGGTGCAAACAGCACACAGACTGGTCCCAAGGTCGGGACCAAAACTGGGTCTCGGGCCTTGTGAGGCAGCGGGTCTTCCAGCTGTGCAGCTGAGCCTGCCTGTGGATAGCACACAAACAAAAGCTTTTCACTCTATCTCAGCACTCGCGACAATAATAAACCAATACCAACGGAAGAATCCTCTATCCCATTGCTTCATCTGCAACTCAGTACGTCCAAATATGCAACTCCAACCTTTTCCTTCCCCTGTAAACTGCCCTTCTGTGTCTGCATGGGTTCGAAGTGGAGCAGAAATTGACCGAAAAGTTTTCAAACAGAGGGAAGATTGCTACCAAACTGTGCCGCACTAACACAGAAGACACAGCTTGAGTCTACCACTCCGTGACATTTAATCAATGACTTGAATGCAGAATATACTAGGCCTACATTGACAGCCTCTGCTGGTCTGAACTTAAGAATATCAGAAATAATCCCAACCAGCACCAAAACCACGGCACAGGTTTGTGCAAGGAGAATATTTATGTTTCCTCGATTCGTTATCTCTTTTTTCTTGGATGTTCCTTGCCAGAGTGAGTGGTGTAGAATGAAGTCATTGAGTTTGCCCTGGGCAGAAACTGCAGCATCCGAGAAACAAAAGGTCATTCCTCCGATTGAGTTGGAGAGTGGCGTTCCCAGCAGGAGGGCAACAGAGTCAAGAATAACAGAAACCAAGTAACAAAGTCGGTCTGAAGCAAAGATCGATCGCATGTGTGAAGACGTAAAAGAACCAACATCAGACAGGGCAGAAACATTTGGGCTCAGAGACGGTAAAAGAAACTCAAAGGCACAAAGACTGATCACTAAATGCCAGAAAGAGTAAGATCAGACGGAAATGAAACGGATTGCACTTTTGTTTTGTTCATCCTATATTACCTTGCAGCTTATTTCCCACTCGGAATTTAGTATGTTGAGATTTTGGGGTTGTTCCTCAAGTGTTCGTGGATATAATTCCTCGATGCACCTTTAATACATTTTTAGTTTAGATGCAGCGCGGAAACAGGCCCTTCGACCCACCGCACCGACCACACACTATCCTAGACACACTAGGGACAATGTACGCATACACCAAGCCAATGAACCTACACACCTGTACGTCTTTGGAATGTGGGACGAAACCGAAGATCTCGGAGACAACCCACGCGGTCACGGGGAGAATGTGCAAACTCCGTACAGACAGCGAACCTGGGTCTCCGGCGCTGTAAGGCAGCAACACTACCGCTGCGCCACTGTGGCCACCCTTGCCACTTCACACTCTGTAAGTTCCTACCACAATTAAACATTTCTGATATTTGTACAAATGTCACCTTTCACACAGCTCAAACTATATGGCTGAATACTGGCTGTGCCTTGTATACGAACTTCAGAACCAGCTCCCAACTACAATTACGTTCAAAAGGCTGACGTAAATACAGAACTTTTCTCTCTCTCTCTCCACTGTTTGTAATTGTTTTTTTAATATACATGTGTTATGTGCTTTTGGTGCCATTTCGACAACGTACTGTGGAGGTTTGGTTATCATACTGAGTGATTTTAGTGTATTTTCTGCCAAAATCAACATGTATGTGTAAACATGGGACCAGTTTTTGTAAGAAGGAACTGCTGGTCTACACCAAAGATAGACACAAAACGCTGGAGTAACTCAACGGATCAGCCAACTTCTCTGGAGAAAAGCAATAGGTAAATGTTTCAGGTTGAAACCCTCCTTCAGGTCCGAGGACGTTTTGACCCGAAACATCACCTACAGGTATTGACCTTTTCTCCAGAGATGCTGCATGACCCTCTGAGTTACTCCAGCATTTTGTATATAACAAACAGACCAGTTTGTAAACCCAGGACAGCGTGTCAACACAAGTAGATAGAGTGGTAAAGAAAGTGCATGATATGTTTAGTTTGGTTAAGTTTATTATTGTCATGTGCACTGAGGAACAGTAAAGAGCATTTTGTTGCATGCAGTCCAGCCAGCGAAAAGACGATACATGGTTACAGTCAAGTTGTCCACAGTGTAGAGAGACTGGATAAAGTTTAGTGCCAGATAATGTCCAGCCCTTCCTGTTCACCATCTACACCTCGGACTTCAGATATAACGCGGACTCCTGCCACCTACAGAAGTTTTCGGATGACTCTGCACTTGTGGGCAGCATCAGTGAGGGGAGGGAAGCTGTATGCAGAGGTGTAGTCAACAACTTTGTTGATTGATGTGGGCTGAATCACCTGCAGCTCAACACCGACAAGACTTAGAGGTAGACCACTCTCCGCTAGTCTGCAGTAAGATGTTCCACCAATTCCACAATGCTGCAGTGTGCTGGGGCAGGCAATGGTTCAGGATTCATCAGGCTGCTCCGTCCTGGGGGCCTGGAGTACCAGCTGGGACAAATACTGCCATGATATCATTCACTGAACAAAACACCACATTCCTCTCCGTCCCCACTCCGGCAAGAGATCTCAAGAGAAAGAGATAAAGAATGGAGGAGAATCATCATCATCGTTGAAAACATCACCGGGCACGGTGTCTTACAATGCTATGTACGACAGTGATCGCAACTTCTACTGGAGGAGAAAGAAAATATTTCCTTGCATAAATGTTTGCCTTCATTGGTCGAGGCATTGAGTATAAGTGTTGGCATGTCATGACACAACTCTATAAGACTTGGGTTAGGCCGCATTTGGGGGTGGAAGATTGCAACCTTCACGTGGTCCGCCCTGTTTCGACTAATGCAATCAACTCGACGTGCACAAACGGAAGATCAAATAGAACAAGTTGTCCTACAACTTTAGGCTGTGCATGTCACACGAAAGAAGAAGGAGAAGAAGAAGGCCGCATTTGGAATGTTGCATGCAGTTTTGGCCGCTCCATTGCAGAGAGAATGCGGAGGTGTTAGAGGGGGGTGCAGAATGTGTTTACCCAAAAGCTGCTTGGATGAGGTGATATTAGCGACAAGGAGAGGTTGGACAAATTTGGATTGTTTTCTCTAGAGTGTCAGTGGTTGAGGGGAGACCTGATAGATGTATACAGATTATGAGAGGTACAAGATAGGTTAGACAGTCTGAGCCCTTTTGTCAAGGTGGAAATGGTAAAGACTAGCTTCAAGATGAGAGGGACAAAGTTTAAAGGGGATGTGTGTGGAAAGTTTATGATACAAAGGGTGATCAGTGCCTTGAAAGTGTTGCCAGGGATGATGATGAAGGCAGATACAATAGAGGGTTATCGATAGGCACACGGATATGCAGAGAATGGAGGGATATGGATCAGGTACTGTTGGAGGTGATTACTTTATTATGTTCCATTGGTTATTGTTAGTTGGTATAATGTTCAGCACGGAAATTTTGGGCCAAAGGGTCTGGTCCTGTGCTGTACGTTCTATGTTGTACAAATATTTGTTCGAACAGACAGAACTAGATTCCTCTCTCTTTCCTCTTTTCATAATTTTTCTTTTTTTTATCAGTCTTATGTGCTTTTGATGCCATTCATTGCAGTGGCTGTAGTGGTGTGGTTATCATGTTGACGAATTGTTGTGTATTTTCTAATTTACAGGCAAGAGCAACGTATGGATGCCTGTAAAACGGAACCAGTTCATAACCAGGGGAAGGCCGGTGTCAACTTTCAGATGAGGAAAAATTGCCATTGAAGGCGGGCGGGGGGGGGGGGGGGACCATTCTAATTTACCTAAGTGTGTGTCAATCTAGGCGACCTAGACGTCGTCAAACAGTGGCGCAGCGGGTGAGCTGCTGCCTTACAGCCCTTGCAGCACCGGAGACCCGGGTTCGAACCTGACCACGGGTGCTGCATGTACGGAGTTTGTTCGTTCTCCCCCGTGACCGCGTGGGTTTTCTCCGAGATTTTCGGTTTCCTCTCACACTCCAAAGACAGGTTTGTAGGTTAATTGGCTTGGTATAAGTGTGTCGGATAGTGTTAATGTGTGGGGGATCGCTGGTCGTCGCGGACTCAGTGCGCAAAGGGCCTGTTTCTGAGCTGTATCTCTTAACTAAAATGAACTTAACTCCATGTAATGATTCAGACGGAAGAGGAAATGCCCATTGTTACCATTGAATTTTTTTTTTTTTTTTTAACCAAAGTGTCTAACCTCTTTAAAGTACTCTCCAATGTCCCTTCCTTCCAATAAACTCTCCCTTGTGGAAGACTTTACTGAGAACGCACGGTAACATTAATAAGAGAGTATTTTAAATGATTCATGATAACAGCTGAGCACATTGTCAGTGTTTGGTGGGTGATCATCAAAGAGTGGTAGAGGCATTCTAATCCAGCTTCATAGCAAGTTAGAGAGCTTTAGAAATAGAAAATTAATTGAAGTACTGATCCAGGTAGCAGCGGCTATTGATTTAGTATATCTGCAAAACAATTGCGCTCCTGTCCCAGATTCCTACTGAGTTTCTTTCTCTTCAAAGCAGATGGGGAGATTTCTGCAGAGTGGCATTATCCATATTTCCTTTATGGATGCCTGCATGCGATCCATACCCCCTCAATTCCCTGCATATCTATGTGCCTATCGAAATGCTTCTGAAAAACCCACTGTCACATCTGCCTCCACCACCAACCCTGACAGCACGTTCCAGGCACCCACCACCCACAGTGCAAAAAACCTGCTTCGCACATCACCTTCACGCTTTCCCCAACACGATCTTAAAGCTCTGCTCTCTAGTCTTTGACATTACCACCCAGGGAGAAAGGTTCTGTCTATGTATCTCTAATTTTATGTACTTCTATCAGATCTCTCCCCAACAGCCGACGCTCCAGAAAAAGGAATCCAAGGTTGTCCAACCTCTCCTTATGGGTGATGCTCTCTAATCCAGGCAGCATTTTACAAACACCTTCTGCACCCACTACAAAGTCTCCACATCTTCCCTGTAATGGGGTGACCAGAACTGCACATAATGCCCCAAATGCGGCCTAACCAAAGCTTCATAAAGTTTCTTCAACATGACCTCATGACCCTATTGTCAAAGCCCCAAATGATGAAGGCAAGCATATAACATTTGCCCTCTTTACCAATTTATGCACTTGTGTTGCCATTTTCAAGGAGCTCTGAAATTCGACCCCAGGATCCCTCAGTGCATTAATGCTGTTAAGGGTCTTGACATTAATAGGATAGGCAAAAATCAGCTTTGTGGCTTCAGCCTATTCCTTTTTCGGTCATTGATAATGTGAACGTTGTGTGAAATGGATACAGTGTTGGTTCATATTCACACAATTGTAAAGTTTTGTTCTTTTTTAATGTATGACCGAAATAAACTAATCATTCATTCATTCATTCATTCATTCATTCATTCATTCATTCATTCATTAAATGTATACGATCCCTTTATATTCAACCTCCCAAGTTTTTCACACCTCAGACTTGCTCTGATTAAACTCCACCTGCTATTTCTCCACCCATTGCTGTAACTGATCTCATTTCAGTTTAGTTCAGTTTAGAGATACAGGGTGGAAACAGGCCCCTCGGCCCACCGAGTCCGCACCGACCAGCGATCCCCACACACCAACGCTACCCTACACACACTAGGGACAATTTTTTACATTTATACCAATCCAATTAACCTAGAAACCCGTGCGTCTTTGGAGTGTGGGAGGAAACCGAAGATCTCGGAGAAAACCCATACAGGTCACGGGGAGAACGTACAAACTCCATACAGACAGCGCCCGTACTCAGGATCGAATCCGGGTGTAAGACAGCAACTCTACCGCAGTGCCACAGTGCTGCCCTATATCCCCGCGCAGATCTACTTCCTACTGTATCGTTTGACAGCTTTCCTCACCATCCACAACTCCACCACTTCTGATGTTGTGTTGTCCGCAGACATAATAAGCAATTCATCTACATTCATGTCAATTTACAGCACAAACAACAGAAATCCCGACGGAGCAGCTTTGTCCATAAACCTCCGGCCAGAATAGTTACCATTCAGCACAACCTTCTGTCATCTCTGGCTAAGCTAGTTCAAAGTCCAAACTACCAAGTCACTGTGAATCCCATGCATCTGGATCAGCTTATCACAGGCCACTTTATCAAATGCCTTCCTGAAATCCATGTAGACAACATACACTGCCTTCCCTCATCAATCTGTTTCATCTCCTCAATTAACACCAACACCTCAATCAAGTTAGTGAGAAATGGCTTGCCATGGATAAAGCCATGCTAACTGTCCCTGATGATCTAATTCTCTGCCAATTCCCAAAGAATCTTCTCTTTAGTACCACCAACATTGGGGCTCACTTGCAAATAACTTCCTGTATTATCTCTGCTTCAGTTCTTAAACATTAGTTAGCAGATTAAGCCTGATTAGGTGACGTTTCAGGTCGGGACCCATCTTCAGACTAGGGTCACGACCTGAAATGTCAACTATCCCTGTTCTGCAGAGATGTTGCTTGACCCGCTGAGTTACTCCAGCATTTTCTGTCCTTCTGGGTAACCAGCCTCTGCAGTTCCTCGACACAAGTGGATACACTCTTGAAGCAATTCCCCCTTACCTTGCCTGCTCTAGTGAGATCACTGAAGGTGTAGCAATGGCAAACTCACTGTGGTATGGAGTCTGAAGAAGGGTTCTGACCCGAAACGTCACCCATCCTTTTTCTCCAGAGAGGCTACCTGAACCGCTGAGTCAGGCAGATCTGTAGGATCATTGGTCAGTAGGATCAGTAGGATCATCGGTGCTCCACTCCCTTTCCTATTGGAGATCTATCAGAAGCGTAGCATCCACAGAGCCATCTCCATTATTAAGGACCCCTATCTCCCATCACACCACATCTTCTCCATTCTGCCATCTGGGAAGAGGTACAGGAGCATCAGACGCAGAACCAGCAGGATGCTACACAGCTTCTTCCCACAGGCAATAAGACTGGTTAACGGACTGTGTCCCCTCCCCATACATCATACACCAACACATCTAACATCGCCCATACTTTGACAGCTAGGCAACTGTCAAAGCATGCCACTGTTTGGTCTGAATGTCCGTTTTTAGTTCAAATTTTAGGCCTACTTTTAGATATGTTCATTTTAATTTTTTAAAGTTGTATGTATTTATTCTGTTTTTATTAACTGCACTGATGGGAAGTGATGGAGAAACAATTTTTCGTTTCTTCTGTGTACGTAAGTACTCAGTTAAAATGACATTAAAGTAAATACTGAATACTGAGTTACTCCAGCACTTTATGTCCATTATTGAAGATGTAGTGTTCTGCTAGATGTAGTGGTTGAGTTGGTACATGTTTCTCTGACCTGCCCTGCCCGTCGGACAATGTGACTCTACCTGTTGCTCTGCAAAGTCTTCCCTGCCACCTCTCAATGATACCTGGAGATTTCTTCCTTTCTGGCTACATCCTTTTGAAAAACCTTCCCTTCTGCTGACTCTATCAACTCTAGGATGCTGCAATGGTTTAGTTGCAGCATGCCGTGAATCCTGTGGTCGCTTTCTCCCAATCTATGACATTTATTAAATTCAGGGTTCACTGCCACCATTAAGACATGTCTAACCCCACAAACCATGGCCACTCTTGTCATCTTGATGTTAATCACGTCATTCTACATTCCTACTCAGTTTCGCCCGAGCTGAGCACTGGTTAGTGCATCAATCCAGCCATGAATGGTTCAAATTAGAATATTGATGGAGGAACCAAAGCATAGAAAGGTTTGCTTTATTGACGAGGTTCTTCAAATTATTATAGATAGAATCGGGGATTGGAAATTTGCCTTCTAGTGGTCAGGAGAGCAAGCCATCACTAATCGGAGTCGAAAAACCATTAGAAGCAATCAGAAGGAGTGCCAGAGCATATGAGGAATGCTTGGACGGAGAAGCCTATTTTTAAAGAAATTACCACGGTCAATGATCCAACACTTCGATATAATGAACCCTTTCCATTTTACATTGCTAAATTCAGAACTCTCTTGAATGTCTACAGGTGTACGATAGAGAAGATATTGACTGCTTGCATCACGGCCTGAATCGGCAAATCAATTGCTCAGGAACGAAGGAGATTACAAAAGATGGTGGACACCAGCTGGTCCACCACGGGTGCTGACCTCCCCATCATCGAAGGGATCTATAGGAAGTGCTCCCTCATAAAGGCAGCCAATATCATCAAAGACTCACACCACCCTGGCCATTTCACTCCTACCATCAGGAAGAAGATGCAGGAATCTGAAAACCCTGACCACCAGGTTCAAGAACAACTTCTTTTCAACAACCATCAGGCTGTTGAACACTACGCAACACTAACTATACCATGAACAATGGACTTAGTTGCTCTAAGGACTTATTTTGCGCTATTATTGGGGTTACTCATTTATTGAAATGTTGTTTATATTATCTATGTATGTCGTATTTGCAGGCATGCTATGCTGGTTGCAAGTAAGAATTTCATTGTTCTGTTGTTGGTATATATGACAATTAAACATCTTGACTCTTGGCTTGAATCGAGGTTTAATAGAGCGAAATATGTCTTACACAGATGGAAATGTCTCTGGAAAAGAGACAGCATTAACAGCCATGTTTGCCTCAAAATGTATAGGTGTAAGTGGATCCGGGGAAGCATTGTATGGGAGTGAGATTCACAAATTCATTTTCTGTCTATTTGTTCTTGGTATCTGTTTATTATTGCCACATTATACAGTGGATAGCCTTTGTTCGCATTCTATCAAATTAAATCAGATAATACTATACACAAGTACAATCGAGCCATACGCAAGTACAACAGGTATTACAAAAAGAAAAGTAGCAGAGTGCAGAATACAGATATGCAGCACTGTAGCATTACAGTTCCAGAGAAAAAGTGCAATGTCCACAATCAGGTTGGTTGGAACCTCGGGATTTTACCCTGGCTTATGGAGGGGCTGTTCAGAAGTCTGATAACAGAGGGGTGGAATCCGTACCTGAGTCTGGTGGTACGTGATTACCAACTTTTGTATCTTCTGCCTGATGAGAGAGGGACGAAGAAGGAAAGACTTAGGTGAAATTAGTCAAAGTTTAAAACAATCTCAAATATTTCATGGCTGATTTCCACAATTCAGAGTCCTGTTCGGGACAATTTACACATACACCTACACGTACACAAGCCAATTAACCTATATACCTGTACGTCTTTGGAGTGTTGGAAGAAACCGAAGATCTCGACAAAAACCTGCACAGTTATGGGGAGAACGTACAAACTCAGTACAGACAGCACCCGTAGTCGGGATCAAACCCAGGCCTCTGAAGCCGCAAGCGCTGTAAGGCAGCAACTCTACCGCTGCGTCACTGTGCCGCCCTGCATTTTATAAATAAGAAAGGACGACTGTAACACATTTGCAAATTATCTCAAAAGATTGTTGCTGAAACTGCATGGAGAAAACTCTACCGCTGAGCCACGGTGCAGCCCAAATCTCCTCTCCCTGCACGTGATCCACATCCCTACATTGCCTGATTGTCAACGTGCCTGTCCCATAGTCTCGTAAATGCCACGGTCAACTCTGCAATGCATTCCAAAGCACCAACTTGCCTCACATGTTTAAACTTTGCCCATCTCACCTTCAAGCTATGCCCTCTAGTCTTTGACAAAGTTCAGTCAGAAGGTCTATGGTCACAAAGCATTTCTTGGGACAGTTCCGCTTGTGGAAACCAGGGAAAAGGTGGGAGGAACTGTGAGGCTGGAGGATGCGGTGATATCTCCAACAACAAGATGGGGCCAATGGAAACGGGAAGTATATTCCAGCGTTTGATGATACTCTGGAGATATGAGGAAATGCTGGTGTTGGTACTTAGCAACGAACAGCTATCTAGCAATCTATTTATCTTGTTATCCATCTAGCAATCTATCTACCTTGCCGGCTATCTATCACATACTCATTAGGGTAAAGATAAATGAACATTGTGTCAGGCAATAGGACTAGAATTGGACCTGGTCAAATGGACTCCATGCTAATCAAGAACACATTTTGGGATCATATAGATTACACATGCCATATGTTTTGCGCATATATGTAACATATATGGACATATCATTACCTACAGACTGGTTAACTCCCCGGATAGATAGCAGCGTCAGGCAGTGCAAATGCTGACTATATTAGAAAGCTGTCAGTGCACGTTGTTGAGTTCACCTCTTCCCGTCGCAATAGGCACTTGAGTGGCAGGGCATCTATCTCGCTCCTCAGAGCGATGCGGGTTTCTTTCTCTTCAATCTATGGGGATCAATGCAAAATTAATTAGAGTAATCAACTGAGGTGCTCAGGGAAGATCATGCACACATAGTTTTAGGTGACTAATTGGTCCGCCCCGGCGAAGACAGCTCCGACATCCGAAGCTTCACCCTTTCCCGAATTGACAAAAAAAATAAAAGCGCGTTGCTGTGATTTCTCAGCATTTTGCAAATGTCTCCTCTCCTGTGACAAAGCGTAAAAAACAAAGGACACCCGATCAGCTCGGTACAAGTCAGTCACAGGCAAAATTCTCCCTCATGTTAAGAACTTCCACTTTGGGGACTGAGCTGGGTTGAGACCAATTTTGTCGGGCACCGCTCTTTAATTTTTATTGATTGCTCCCCATGTTTTGCATTAAAGGAACATTTGGTGATTTGCATTTTTCAGCTATTTCAGATTGCACATCAGTCAGCAGTGTCAGTGGGAATTAGCAGGGTTCATTATTTAAAACATGCTCCTTGCTGGGCTGCAGATTTGCCTCCAAATCCACGCCTTAGTTTTTACTTTTTTTAAAAAACTTCTTAAATGTGTGCTTGTAAATCTGAGATGACTCACAGGCAACACATATGGCCGTCGCCATGGCGTGTTGAGTTTATAATGTTTCCCAGTGCATGTATTGGGTGCAATCGCTTCGGAGAGCCATGATCAATATGAGGTGCGAAACAGTATGACCGTTTTACCAATATCAATTGACATTACGCAGTCTTTGTTCATTCTTTCTGATCAAAAGCAGCAAGCAATAAATATGGAATGCAAACTTATGCAGCATACATGTTTGGATTTGCAAGAGATGTGTATTACGCACACACATATATACACACACACACACATATGATAACACATACATGTATGATAACACACACATCAGCAAACACACATACACACACTAATGCACATGCACAAACCTATGTACACACATGGATACACATACACACATATTTATGTGAATACACACATGCTCACACACACATAAATAAACACACTAACATACATTAATGCATGCGCAAACACACACATAAATCGGTACATACACACACACACACACACACACACACACAAACATACAAATGTACACACCTACATACAACAACTCAAATGTATACACATACACACTAATGCACAGGCATTAACACACATGCACAGACACGTGAGCACACCTTCGCACACCTTCGCACACACATGAATGTTAATACACACATGCTCACACACACACATACGCATAATTAAACACACCTACACACCAATGCACAGACACACATCGGCCCACACATACACACATACTCACACACACACCCACACATACACACATACTCACACACGCACCCTCACACACACCCACGCATACTCATACACGCACAAATGTGTGTCAACCCACATGCTCACACACACACAAACATACTCAAACACACACACTAATGTGCACACGCAAACACACATGCAGATGCTTTGGGATATTTAGAGATTTCATTACCTGTCGTTTTGATCAGGACCACCTGAAATCACGGTTGGCACCAGGACTGACACTGGGACTAACCAAATCACGTTTATTGCTTTTGTATTTTATACAATATTATTCACTCTGAATTCAGCATGTATACTTGATTTTCCTTTCACCAGGAGACCAAAAACAGGTTTTTGTTTTTCAGTTAAAGCAGAATTGCATGCTTCACTGCTCAGCTCAATTAACTCCAGTGCTGCACATCCACTTGTGTTGTGTACTCGCTAAATGCTTGCTGTGGTGAAGTAGAAGAAACAGTTAATCAATCTGAAGCCTACAGCCCAATCCAGTTCCTTGCATATTTTGTCATCTAGCTGAGTTAATGCTGGTTTAGTTTAGTTTAGTTTAGAGTTACAGCGCGGAAACAGGCCCTTTGGTCCACTGAGTCCATGCCGCACACGAAACCTACAACATTCTTAAGGGGTTGGACAGGCCAAATGCAGGAAGATTGATCCTGATGTTGGGGAAGTATAGAACAAGGGGTCACAGTTTAAGGATAAGTGGGAAGTCTTTTGGGACCGAGATGAGAAAAACCTTTTTCACACAGAGAGTGGTGAATCTCTGGAATTCTCTGCCACAGAAGGTAGTTGAGGCCAGTTCATTGGCTATATTTAAGAGGGAGTTAGATGTGGCCCTTGTGGCTAAGGGGATCAGGGGGTATGGAAAGAAGGCAGGTAAGGAATACTGAGTTGGATGATCAGCCATGTTCATATTGAATGACGGTGCAGGCTCGAAGGGCTGAATGGCCTACTCCTGCGCCTATTTTCTATGTTTCTATGAACACTATCCTACACACATTAGGAACAATTTACATTTTATACCATGCCAATTAACCAAAATACCTGTGTGTCTTTGGAGTGTGGGAGGAAACCGAAGATCTCGGAGAAAATCCACACAGGTCACGGGGAGAACGTGCAAACTCCGTACAGAAAGCACCTGTAGTCAGGATCAAACCTGGGACCCGGGTCTCTGGCACTGGAAACAGGCCCTTCAGCCCAACGTGCCCTACCAACCAACAGGTTCCATCTACATTAGCTCACCGGCCTGAGTTTGGCCCATATCCCTCTAAACCTGTCCTATTCAAGAACCTGACTAAATGTTTATCAAACGTTGTGATCGTACCTGCGTCATCTCCTTCCTCCAGAAACTCATTCCATAGACCTGTCAGTCATCGTGTGAAAAAGTTTCCCCTCAGGATCCCATTAAATCTTTTCCATCTCACCTTAAACCCATGTCCTCTGGATACGTGTTTGTTTTGCTCCTGTATAACAGGCTCAGAGTTATAAATCACATGGTAGATCGGCATGGTGGCGCAGCACTAGAGTTGCTGCCTAATAGCCCTGTCCCACGGTGCGAGTTCATTCCAAGAGCTCTCCCGAGTTTGCCCTGATTCGAACTCGGAGATTTACGGTAATGGCCGCTCGTCGGTAGTCGGGGCTCTTGTGGACATTTTTCAACATGTTGAAAAATCTTCACGCGTCTTCCCGAGCTTACCTGCCATTAGTGAGTCTTCCCGAGTACCTGCCGTTAGCGTTGCGAGCCGCTAAGCGACGTCCCCGAGCTCCGACGTACCCGCTACGTTCGTTCTCCGTGCTTACCACGAGTTTGATTTTTTTTAAAACTCGGGAGAGCTCTTGAAAGAACTCACACCGTGGGACAGGGCTAATACAGTGCCAACAGTGCCAGAGATCCGGGTTCAAACCCGACTACGGGTGCTGTCTGTCCAGAGTTTGTACATTCTTCCTGTGACAGCATGGGTTTTTTCTGCGATCTTGGTAAATTGTAAATTGTTCCTAGTGTGTGTGAAGGATAGTGTTAATGTGTGGGAATCTCTGGTAGGTGTGGACTTGGTGGGCCGAAGGGCCTGTTTCCATGCTGTATCTGTAAGTTAAAGTAAACTAAACTAGTGCCCATGTAAGGTGATGATAGTAAGATACAGTTATGATTATGATGTAAATGTGGACAGGTTTGTTAATAAGTTTACCGATGACACCAAGATTGCTGGGAACACGGACTACAAGGCAGGCTATCAATGTATGTAGATCAGCTACATAAATGGGCAGAGAAATGGCAGATGGAGTTTAATACGAGCAAGTTTCGGGTGCTACACTTTGGGAGGTCACATAGAAGGTATACCATTAATGGTAAGATCTTTAACAGCATTGATGCCCAGGAATGTTCGGGTCCAGGTCCATATCTCCAACACAAGTACAACACAATGGTAAAGAAGATGTGGATAATTAACTTACCGTAAATATTCCCTTAATATAGTAGCAGAAAATCAAAATCAAACATCAGTAGATGTTCTCACCTCTACCCCGTGCAGAGTTTGCTCGTTCTCCCTGTGACGCATGGGTTTTCTCCGGTTTGCTCCATTCCTCCCACATTCTGAAGACGTGCAGGCTGATTGGCTTCTGTAAATTGCCCCTGGTGCGTAGGATGGCGCTGGTGTACGAGCGACCAATGGTCAGTGTGGACTCGATGGGCCGATTGGCCTGTTTCCATGCTGTATCTCTAAACTGAACGAAACTAATGCCCTCGTATCCAGAGAAATAACAAGGAAGCGTAGATGCTGGTTTATATCAAAAAACAAATACAAAATGCGGGAGTAACTCAGCGGGTCAGGCAGCATCTTTGGAGAACACGGATAGGTGACGTTTCGGGTCGCGACATTTCTTCAGCCAAGCCTCTAATCCAGGCAGCATTCATTTAAACTTCATGTGGAGTATGATGGAAGGGTAAAGCCTTGTTCATGTTACTGCTGCAATCAGTGGGGTTTTTTCAGTAAATAGTTCAGCAGAAATAATTTACCAGAGTTGCATTTTAAAGTGTAGTTGCGGCCTCTTCTTCTTTTGTTGATTTAGTTTTTCTTGCAGTGGAGTTCTTTGCCTGGGGCTAGTTTAAATGGCCGGTACCAATATGGCATATATCAATGGGAAGACCCATTCTGTGTACACATCAGGCTGGCGATTTAATCAGTCCCATCACATAATCCGGAGAAATGTTCTTAGGCAGAAATATAGTTGTAAGCCCTGTTTGATCGTATTTTGATCCACGATGAAAATGATCCCAATGATTCCCGGTATAATTTGGCTTTGCCAGCAGCTTAAAGCACCCGTGTCCTTGAATTAGATTAAATAAACATGGGCACAGCTATCTCCAACTCCCATAAGGACAGGAGACTGGCATTTGGGAGTTCTCACCTGTCTAATGGGCAGAGAAGCTAAATGCAATGACCAGGGGCAGATATTATGCCGCATTCAATTCAGACGGCTTTCTTGCAGACAAGCTGAAGTTTGCTCATAGTTGCTAGAGAATATCCGTGATGTGAAAATTAATGGTCATTCCTCAGGATAACATTGAAAAGACATTTGGACAGGTACATGGATAGGAAAGGCTTAGCTGGATGTAGGCCAAAAACACGGGCAGGTTGGAGCATCTTGGTCAGCAGGGGCAGGTTGGGCCGAAGGGCCTTTTTACCCTCTCTATAGGATATGATACGGTACGATACGATAAAACTTTATTCATCCCCGGAGGGAAATTGGTCGGCCAACAGTCACAACACAACAGCAAGGTACACAAAAACTTGAAATTAAAAGTGGGAAACAAAAAGAAAAGGACAAGTGACTCTTGTCTGGCTGTCGTGTGCATAGCGCCATCATGTTAGAAATGTACAAACAAATGAATACAGACTTATCTCCTGGGCAGAGGATTCTAAAACTAGAGTTTCCCCCCCCCCCCCCCACACTGGGTCCCCCTTCGTTTTCCCACCATCCCTCACGGCGGTCCCCCTCGCGCCGGGTCCCCCATTGTCGTCCCCGCCCTCCCCCCTCACGTTCCACCGCCACCGAGGTCCCCGTTGCTGCCGAGTCTTCCGCTGCTGCTGCCGAGGCTCCTTCGACCCAGGCAGGCCTCGCCGCCCTGCTTCTCCGTAGTCCCCTGGAGGCCTGTGGGGGGAGTCGGGCCTGCTGGGGCGCGTTCCGATCGTCAGCACCGTGGTTGTTCAGCGGGTGGATCAGGCACGCGGGGCTCCCCTATGATTGCGGGAACAAGCCCGAGCTTTAGCGATTACCAATTTGCTGGGTTGCCGTGCTTTCATTTCTGTGTCGAAAGGTTGTAAGAATGTAGGACATAGGAGCAGAAGGGAGGCCATTCATCCCTTCAAGCCTGCTGCGCCGTTCCTGAAGGTCAGGGCTCGTCTTCCAGATTAACGCACTATTGCCAATACCTGACTCCCTGCATGTGCAGAAATCTGTCGATCGTAGGATGAGTAAACTCAGTGACTGAGCCATTCACAGCCCTCCAAGATAAACAAACCACTCTTGGTTCCCAATGTGGCCTCCTGTACATCGGCGAGACCAAGCGTGGACTGGGCTGAACACATCACTGAACACTTGTGCTCGGTCTGCCAGTATCGAGTGGGTCTCCAGTTGTTCACCATTTCAACTTCGCTTTCCATTCCCATACTGAACTTGTGTGTAGGAAGGAACTGCAGATGCTGGTTTATACCAAAGATAGACAGAAAAAGCTGGAGTAACTCAGCGTGGCAGGCAATATTTCTGGAGAGGAGGAATGGGTGGCGTTTTGGGTCGAGACCTTTCTTCTACCCTGTCTATCAACCCATACTGACCTTTCTGTCCTGAGCCTCCTCCATTGCCGGCGTGAGGCCACACTCAAACTGGAGGAACCGCACCTCATATTCCGCTTGAGTGGCTCTCAACCTGACGGTATGAACAAGAATTTGTAGAGAGTTGTGGACGGAGCCCAGTCCGTTGCGCCGAACCAGCCTCCCTCCCATCGACTCCATCAACATTTATACTGCTTCGTGAAAACGGCCAACATAATCAGGAACCATTTTAACTCCGGTGCTGCCTGAGAGTTTGTACATTCCACCTGTGACCGTAGGGTTTCCTTCAGATGCTTCAGTTTGCTCCCACGTCCAAACTGTGGGTTTGCAGGTTAATTGGTATCTATAAATTGCCCCTAGATTGTAGGAAGTGTCTACATCGGTGAGATCAAGTGCAGGCTTGGCGATCCTTCGCCCAACATCTCTGCTCAGTTCGCATTAACCAACCTGATCTCCCGGTTACTAATGTGCACGGTTGATCGATAGTCGCCGTAGACTCAGTGGGCTGATGAGCCTGTTACCATGCTGTATCTTTCAATTCAATTCAATTCAATTCAATATGATCGTGGATGAACATCGATATGCAATCCCCTTTTTCAGCCTATCCCAATTTTCCTGGATTTCTTTAGTCTTTGCAACTGCATCCTACTCCTTCTGGAACATATTTAATGATTTATTTCAACTGCCCTCTGCGGTGAAGTATTCCATAAGTTCACCACTCTTTGGGGGTGAAGAAATGTTGCCATATCTGAATCCTAAATGGTTTACAACATATCTTTCTGGTGGACCCCTTTTTCTAGACTTCCCCGCCATTGGGATCATCCTTGCTGCATCTACTACGTCCAGACCCCTGTCAGGTTTTCTTTATGTAGAGAAGTATGGATGGATCTAGGTCTCCTTCCCACTCCCCACTGGTTCCATCTGCCCATCATCACTTCCTTTACTGGTTCTACTTATTAGATTCTGGTATCTGAAGTCTTTTGTTACCTTCATTCATCACTTCCGGGCTCCATGTTGACCTCCACCCTCTCCAAACCCCCAACCTCGCTGCATCTTCCCTTCATCCCTCTCCTCACTCAGTTCATCCTGTCACTTGCCAGACTTGGTCTCACCCCACCACTTCACCTCTTTATACCGGCTATCTCCCCTCCTCTACACTCTCTGTCCTGAAGCAGGGTCTCGACGAGTCCTCAACCATTTCTCAGCTCCTGGCCTGCTGAGTTCCTCCAGGAGTTTGTTTCTTGCTCCAGTTTCCTGTGTCTGTGGTCCAAATTTCGGCCCAACTTTCTCACGCCAACCAAGATGCCCCATCCAGACTAATCCCACCACTGGTCCCATGCCCCATCTTGCCCACCACACGTTTCTCGGTAGAAAAAGTTGCTCTTCAGGTTCCTATTAAATCTTTCCCCCCCTCACCTGAAACCAATGTCCCCTGGTTCTTGATTCCTCTGTTCTGGATAAAAGACTGTGCATTTACCCTACCTTTTCCTCTCCATGATCTTATACACCTCTATAAGATCACCCCTCAGTTTCCTGCGCTCAAAGGAATAAAGTCCGTGCTTGCCCAAGCATTCCCTATAGCTCAGGCCCTCAACACCCTCGTAAAACAGGTCTACTCATCACTATCCATTAGAGTGCAGCAGAACAGATACACGCAAGGGGAATGGGGTGTCACAGTTGGAAACCAGACCACTTTAGCAGCTGAATAGAATTCCCTTGCTTTTGCACTGAATAGTTCCATGAAGTCGTCTACCTCTGCAGGAAATGCAGAACTTTCCAAGAGCCACAGAGCAGTTTCTGATAAGACTTTGTACTCAAGTCTCTGGAGTGAGAACAGAAGCAACGATCTTCCGTCCCGATGTTACTTCCACCGTCCCCGGCAGTTCCATGTACTCACCACCCTCTATGTAAAAACTCCTTTAAACTTTGCCCCTCTCACCTAAAAGTGCTTTTGACCACTGCAAGTCTTTGAACACTGTAATTTAATAGTGAGAAAGTAGAAACGGTGTATACAAAACCATTTAATATTGAAGGAAAGTGTAGATTCAGTCGAGCGTGCAGAGTTGAAACTTGCGCGTATTTTTTATGTATCTTTTACGCATTTACTCTTTGCACTCTTACTTTAACTGTATAATATAAATGATCATGGAAGAAAAGTCAATAACTTGAAGCATTTACTTCCTGTGTAGCCTGAAGTGACGGTCATGGTTAATTAATAGATGTGACCTGAACTTTTGGAGTTGATTGTTAAGAGAGTAATTGAATTATTAATAGGTTCTAGTAATGCTGACATGATACCCCTTGCCCTTCAACACCGAGCCCATATGATCTTCTCGGGAACGTTTTGCCAGTCATGCGCCAAGTTAGAGGATATCCGCCAGAGGAGGGGATGGAATGCGATAGAATCACTATGGCATGTGTCTGTGCTGCACAACTCCATGACTCTATAAACTATAACATTGTCAATGGAGTCAGGCGTGTCGATCGATCACCCATTCGCACAATTTCTCCCCCACTTCCTGCACACTGGGGGAAATTTACAGACCCGCACGCCTTTGGGATGTGGGAGAAAACCGGAGCACCCGGAGAAAACCCACGCGGTGGCAGGGAGAGCGGGCCAACTCCGCGCAGAGAGCAGGATCGAACCTGCGTCTCTGGCATTGTGAGATAGCAGCTCTACCAGCTGTGCCATTGAACAGGGCCAGATATAGAGTCATAGATTCATCGAGACATAGACCCTCACAGCCCTGTGTCCAACTTCCCCAGTTGCGACTTGACCAGAATTAAGAACAGTTTTTATCATCATGTCATCAGGCTTCTGAACTCATAAACATATCATATATGTTGATTATTTTATTTATTATTGTCTTTGACCTACCAATGTCACTTTTATCTTATCTTTTTTTTACCTTAATTTTATCCTTGTAATATAATTGCTGAGGTGACCCGTTGTCTTGTCAAACACATTTCATTGTACCGTTGACCCTGTGTTAACCTACATACGACAAATAAAACTGAACTGAACTGACCAAGATGCCCCTATGCTAGTCCCATCTGCCTTCTTTTGGCCCACATCTTTCTAAATCTGCGCATGTCCAAATGTCTTTCAAATGTATATAGAGGGGCTATCGCAGGATGTTTAGGATTGTTTCGAATTTTCATTCCTATCTGAATTTAACCTGGAGAAATTATCAATTATTAATTTATTTATATTGCACAAAATCATTGTGATTATTGTTTTGAATGTCACAGAGAATAACTTCTAAGCAGTAATCTTAACGAATAATGGATCCATAAAATGGCTCCTGCTATTTTAGGCAGGCACGGTGGCTCAGTAGTAGAGGTGCTGCCTTCCAGCGCTTTCAGCACCGGAGACCCCGGTTCGATCCCCACTACGGGTGCTGTCTGTACGTTCTCCCCAGGACATTGTGCGTTTGGTCCGAGATCTTCGGTTTCCTCCCACACTCCAAAGACGTACCGTTTTGGAGGTTAATTGGCTTAGTATAAAATGTAAAATTGTCCATAGTGGGGGATAGTGTTATTGTGCCAGACTCGATGGGCCGAAGGGCCTGTTTCCACGATGTATCTCTAAACTAAACTAAACTAAACTAAACAATCCCCCTTGTTTAGGAAAGAACTGCAGATACTGGTTTAAATCGAAGATAAACACCGGAGTAACTCAGCGGGACAGGCAGCATCTGTGGAGAGAAGGAATAGGCGACGTTTGGGGTTGAGACCCTTCTTCCGACCCGAAGCATCACCCATTCCTTCTCTCCAGAGATGCTGCCTGTCCCGCTGAGTTACTCCAGCATTTTGTGTCTATAAACAATCTCCGTGTTGTCTTGACTCCAGTTACATGTTACAGAGCTCAGTGCTGGTGGCGTTAATAGGAACTTGGCCCTGGGGCAGGATTTTCGACTGTAAGTGGTACATGATAAAAGAAAACGTTTCTTGGCATCGTATTTAACACCAGCAAAAAGAAACTTAATTGATGAAGTGATGACAAAGCAAAACTAATTTATTGGCTTACAAAGGATCAGTGCATTTGTGCTCAGGGTTATTTTTTTTAAACATTGGCACTTCCCTTGATAATACTTTGTGTCTGAGTTTTACAACCCAATCCCATTCTCCTTCTAAATGCATGAATGGGAAATGGCAGTGGGCTTGCAGGTATAAACATTTTGGTATTGGTTTATTATTGTCACGTGTACTGAGAAACAGTGAAAAGCTTTCGTTTGCGTGCTATCCTATTAAATCAGATAACGCTATACATGAAGCGAGACGCAAAAAGCTGGAGCAACTCGGCGGGTCGGGCAGCATCTCTGGAGAAAAGGAATAGGTGACATTTTTGGTCGAGACCTTTCTCCAGACCTAGAGTCAGGGGAAAGGAAAAGGAGAGATATAGACGGTGACATGGAGAGGTATACAGTAGAACAAATGAATTAATACTATATATATGAGTACTATACCAATGAATTAATACTATACATGAATACTCAAGCCAAACACAAGTACAGCTGGAGTGAAGAAAAATATACCAGGGTACAGAATATAGTTTCTCAGCATTGTAACTTTGCAGAATATGTCCAATGTTGAACAGTGCAACAGCATCCCTCTTCCCATCACAACTGCCCCCTCCATCTACTCCTTTAAGTCGAGACTTAAAGCTCATCTCTACTCCCAAGCCTTTCTTGACATCCTCTGAACGAGGGCTACATGTATGTGGTGATGTTTGTACTTAATCTATGAACCACTGTTGTATAACGTTAGTACCTCCACCAATGTAAAGCACTTTGGCCAACGATAGTTGTTTTTTAAATGTTCTATATAAATTAAAGTGACTTGACTTGTCTTGACAATGTCTGCAAAGAGATAGATAGATTGGTGCTACCTTCAGTTTAGTTTAGTTTAGTTTAGTTTATTATTGTCATGTGTACTACGATCATGAGTCATAAAGCAGACGGTATTGGGGGTTCAGTATACATGTGGATAGAGAACTGGTTGGCAGACAGGAAGCAAAGGGTAGGAGTAAACGGGTCCTTTTCAGAATGGCAGGCAGTGACTAGTGGGGTACCACAAGGCTCAGTGCTGGGACCCCAGCTATTTCCAATATGTATTAATGATTTGGACGAGGGAATTGAATGCAACATCTCCAAGTTTGTAGATGACACTAAGCTGGGGGGTAGTGTTAGGTGTGAGGAGGATGCTAGGAGGCTGCAAGGTGACTTGGATAGGCTGGGTGAGGGGGAAAATGCATGGCAGATGCAGTATAATGTGGATAAATGTGAGGTTATCCACTTTGGTGGCAAAAACAGGAGGGTAGACTATTATCTTAATGGTGGCAAATTAGGAAAAGGGGAGATGCAACGAGACCTGGGTGTCATGGTACACCAATCATTGAAAGTAGGCATGCAGGTGCAGCAGGCAGTGAAGAACGCAAATGGTATGTTAGCATTCATAGCGAAAGGATTTGACTATAGGAGCAGGGAGGTTCTACTGCAGTTGTACAGGGTTTTGGTGAGACCACACCTGGAATATTGCGTACAGTTTTGGTCTACAAATCTGAGAAAAGACATTCTTGCCATAGAGGGGGTACAGAGAAGTTTCACCAGACTGATCCCTGGGATGTCAGGACTTTCATATGAGGAAAGACTGGACAGACTTGGCTTGTACTCGCTAGAATTTAGAAGACTGAGGGGGGATCTTATAGAAACTTACAAAATTCTTAAGGGGCTGGATAGGCTAGATGCAGGAAGATTGTTCCCGATGTTGGGGAGGTCCAGAACAAGGGGTCACAGTCTAAGGATAAGGGGGAATTCCTTTGGGACCGAGATGAGGAGAACATTTTTCACGCAGAGAGTGGTGAGTCTCTGGAATTCTCTGCCACAGAAGGTAGTTGAGGCCAGTTCATTGGCTATATTTAAGAGGGAGTTAGATGTGGCCCTTGTGGCTAAAGGGATCAGGGGGTATGGAGAGAAGGCAGGTACAGGATACCGAGTTGGATGATCAGCCATGATCATATTGAATGGCGGTGCAGGCCCAAAGGGCCGAATGGCCTACTCCTGCACCTATTTTCTATGTTTCTATGTTTCTATAAGAGCAGAAGTAGGCCATTCGGCCCATCGAGTCTGCTCTGGTACTGTACTGAGGTACCGTGAAAAGCTGTCAGTTCAGGAGTGAACATGCAAAGCCAGAGGGAGGGATATGTGTGGAATTTTGGCTTGCACTATTATGATATGCTTATCTGCAAAACTGACAACTGATTGTATCATCGTTTACAGTATGTTTATTTGTGGTGTTGTTGCATTCATGTCTATATTAACTTTTATGTAGTTGTGTGTCTTGTTGCCTTGTTTTCAATACGGCTGTATGGTAAATCGAATGTCACTGCTCCTTAATTGGTGCATGTGACAATAAACTGACTCATGAACCGTTGACCTTTGAACCCTTTAATATGCCAGTAAAGCTGCAGCAAGTAAGAGGGGTCGCGACCTGAAACGTCGCCCATTCCTTCCCTCCAGAGATGCTGCCTCACCCGCCCGTTACTCCAGCATTTTGTGTCTACCCTTGCAGCAAGCAAGAAGCCCATTGTTCAACTCCTGGTGCATGTCCGAATTAAACACTCTTTACTTAACTCTTGACTCTCGAGGTAATAAACTGCAGTCCAGTTGGGACGGGGAGGGGTGAACAATGATCCAAATATAGGCTCTTAAATTTGAGTTAAGATAGTGAACCGTGCAAATCTCCACGAAGTGTGATGCAGGCAGTGAAAATGCTGAAGGACTCCTATTGTTTGCATCATGTAAACTCTGTCACACATTACAGAATCACGCCCTTCGGCCCAACATGTCCATACCAACCAAGGTGGCCATCTAAGCTAGTCTAATTGCTTGCATTTGACCTGTATCCGTTTGAACCTTTCCTTGTGCTGGTCTAACTGACATCTAACTTTCTACGAAATGAACATCCTTGTATTATTCTCGCAACTTCATTCGTGTTCAGTCTTCCAAACTTAAATGTATTATTCCCACGGTTTTAGTTGGGTTGAACGTGGATCCTGCCTTTTGGAAGTTCTGTCCTCTTCCTTTGGAATCAGGAAACAGAGGACATAGGTTTATGGTGAGGGAGAAATATTTAATAGGAGCATGCGGGGCAACGTTTTTACATCAAAGGTTTGTGGGTATATGAAACGAGGTGCCAGAAGAGGTAGTTTAGTTTAGTTTAGTTTAGAGATACAGCACGGAAACAGGCCCTTCTGCTCACCGGGTCCGCACCAACCAGCAACCCCCGCACATTAACACTACCCTACACCCATTAGGGGCAATTTTTAAATTTACCAAGCCAATTAACCTACAAACCTGGGAGGAAACCGAAGATCTCGGAGAAAACCCACGCAAGTCACGGGGAGAATGTACAAACTCCGTTCAGACAGCGCCCGTAATCGGGATCGAACCCGGGTCTCTGGCGCTGCATTCGCTGTAAGGCAGCAAGTCTATCACTGCGCCACCGTAATTGCCCGCACGTTGAGGCAGGTGCTATAGAAACGTTTAAAAACATTTGGACAGGTACATAGATAGGATAGGTTTAGAGGGAAATGGACCGAACGCAGACACGTGGGACTAGTGCAGATGGGTCAAGTTGGTCGGCCTGGGCAAGTTGGTCTGAAGGTCCTGTTTCCGTGCTGTATGACTTTGACCCTAAATCTCCTCAACAAAATCTGATTTGTAACCTTTGATACACCAAAGATCAACAAGGATTGGTGTTAAAGGAAAAGCCAGGTGATGTTGTTAAGTGCTCTTCTTGATGTTGGCATTTAGATTGACTCGATATTTTGTTTTGCATTGAGCAATGTCACTGCTAACAGTGCCGTGGAATAAGACAACTACAAGAATCAATTCTAATTCCCTTTGACATACATTGGCTTCTCCTTGTTGGATCAACTTCAGACACATTCAACACGAAAAACATTTGCCAGCATGCTCTTTCCGGAAGGGAATCTCAATGCCAATGGAATTCCTCAGAAGATGAAGCAGCCCATGCCTCTGTGTGCAGGTTGATATGTGCCACGTAACTTTAATCGCAAACAAGTGCAAGGAAATAGCCATCTCCAGGAAGAGATGGTTTAACTACATACCCCTGGGATATTCAATGCCATTATCACCAGCAAGTTTTGCACCATTGCTATCCTGGAGACGCTGTTGAACAGAAACACAACTGGACTAGCCAGAAAGTCGAAACAAAGAACTGCAGATGCTGATTTATACCAAAGGTAGACACCAAGTGCTGGAGTGACTCAATGGGTCAGGCAGCATTTCCGGAGAAAAAGGATAGGTGACGTTTTAAGTCGGGGCCCTTCTATCAATCTGAAGAAGGGTCCCGACCCAAAACACCACATCCTTTTCCTCTGGAGATGCGGCCTGGCCCATTGAGTTACTCCAGCACTTGGTGTATACTTTAGCCATGGAATGCTTTGGATAACTTTACATTTTGCTGGATGATTCGCCTTTGGATTATAACGTGCAATTCTAGTTGCCCCATTATGGGAAGGATGCTCAGGTTTTGAGGAGGGTGCAGGAGAGGTTTACAAAAATTCTGTCTGGATTAAAGGGTATTAACTATAAAGTGATGTTGGACAGATTGGATTGTTTTCTCTGCAGTGTTACAAAAGGCAAAGATAGGGAAGACAGAATCATTTTCCCAGCTTGGAAAATTCAAAGGTTAGAGGACAGAGTTTAACGTGAGAGAGGAAAGAGGACATGTGCAGGGTACGTCTTTTACACAGAGAGTGGTGGGTGCCTGGAACTTGGTGGTGGTCAAGTCAGAAGTGAAAATGACATTTAAGATGCTTTTGGATTGACCCAAGGATATGTAGGGAAGGAACGGATTTTGATCATGTGCAAACAGAGGAGATGAATTTAACCTGGTATCATGTTCGGTACGGACATTTGATGCTGAACGGCCAGTTCCTGGGCTGTTCGCTGCTGTTCTATAAAACATTGAACATAGAACGTAGAACAGTATATCTTTGGAACAGGCCTTTCAGCCCACAATGTTTGTGCCGAACATTATGCCAAGTTAAATTGATCGCATCTCACTGTTTATAATCCATATCCAGGGCCGGCCTTAAGCCGATTGGACCGATTGCTCCCAATTGGGCCCCACGTCTAAGGGGGGCCCCACGCTAGAGTAATCCAAAGCCCCGTTCTAGGATCTTCGCAGTAATCTACTCTCGGCTCGGGGAGATCTACCCCGGGTGGAGGCGGGAGAGAGGGGTGGAGAGAGAGTAGAGGGGTGGAGGGGGAAGAAAGGGGTAGATGGGGAGGGGGCTGTGAGGGGGAATGGAGAAGGCGGAGAGGGGAAGGTCCCTCACAGTCCCAGGGCAGCGCTCCCGCCCCTCCAGTCGCCGTGCTTCACATACGCAGCTCCGACTCCACCCTCTCTCTCTCCCCGGGGAGACTCGGTGAACAATACAGGGAGGGCCGGGCCAGGATTTGGAGCAACATTTACAAACCTCGGCCGCAGCTCACATGCGTTTGCCCGGACCCCGGCATCCGCTCCCACCACCGGCCCTCTCCCTCCCTTCTCTCCTTCCCTTCCCTTCTTCCCTCCCTCTCTTCTCTCCTCTCTCCTTCCCTCCCTCCGTTCTCTCCTTCCCTCCTACCTCTCTCTCCTTCCCTCCCTCCCTTCTCTCCTTCCCTCCTACCTCTCTCTCTTTTCCCTTCTCTCCCTCCCTCTCTCCCTTCTCTCCTTCACACACACACACATGCACACACACGCACACACACCCCACCCCACACACCCACCAAATGCCCCCACCACTCTGGGTAAAAATCTTGTCCCGCACATCTTCATTTTCCCCTCTCCCCGTATAACTATGCTGTATAACTATGCCGTATCGCGTTTCACATCTCCACCCTGGGAAAAAGGTGCTGAATGTCCACCTTATCTATGCCTCTCACAATTTTATACACTTCTATCAAGTTTCCCCTCAACCTCCAATATTTCTGAGAAAACAATCCAAGTTTATCCAACCATTCCTTATAGCTGAAACCATGTAATCCAGGCAGCATTCTGATAAACCTCCCCTAACTCTCCAAAGCCCACACATCCTTAGTGCAATGGGGCGGCCAAAACTGTATGCAAAACTTCAAATGCGGCCGAACCAAAGTTGCATTATGACTTCCTGACTCTTATGCACTGGGCTCCTAGCAATGAAGGCTAGCATACAATATGCCTTATTGTTACCACCTTATCTACTTGTGCTTCCACCTTCAGTGAGCTATGACCTTGGATTCCAAGATCTCTCTGCACATCATTGCTGTTAAGGGTCTTGCCATGAACAGTTTACTCTCCCTTTACATTCAACCTCCCAAAGCTCAACACCTCACACTTGCTTGGATTAACTTTAATCTGCCATTTCTCCACCAATGTCTGCATCTGATCTATGTCCCACTGTATCTTCTGGCAGCCTTCCTCACTGTCTGCTGCTCCTCCAATTTTGGTGTCTTTGGCAAATCTATCTATGTTCAAGGAGTCATTTACAATAATATCCAGGAAAATAAAACAACTCCATTGTTTGAATTTCCATCTACTGCTCTGAACAATTATTTCCCTGCTTCTTGTATTATTCGCATAACTTAATTGATCTTCAGTCTTCAAAGCTGAAATACATTATGCCCAGGGATTTAGCCGAGGCAAACATGAACCCTCCCTTTAGAAAGTTCCGTCAACTGAATATCCTCAACAGGGCCTGATTTGTAAACTTTGATACAACTAAGTTCAACAAGGATTTGTGTCAATGGAAATGCCAGGTGATTCTTGCTGTTGGCATTTAGATTGACTTGAGCTTTTGTTTTCCATTGAGGAACACCACTGTTAACAGTACAGTGGGATGGGACAACTACAATAATCAATTCTAATTCATTTTGACGTACGCATTCACCAATGCATCACGATGGGGCCTACCTAAAGAAATACGCTGCAGCCACTCACTAGGGTTACTGTCAAATCCACAGTCTCTCCCATCGAGAAGGATTTAAAAGACACTTGGACAGATACGTGGATAGGAAATGTATAGAGTGATATGGGCCAAATGTGGGCAGGTGGAACTAGCGTAGATGGGGCAACTTGATTGGTCATAAGGTCATCAGTAATAGGAGCAGAATTAGGCCATTCGGTCCATCAAGTCTACTCCGCCATGTAATCACAGCTGATCTATCTCTCCCTCCTGACCCCATTCTCCTGCCGTCTCCCCATAACCCCTGACACCTGTACTAAGCAAGAATCTATCTATCTCTGCCATTGGCATTGGCATGACTTGTCCATTGGCATGGACAAAATGGCTGAAGGGCCGGTTTCCGTGCTGTAAGACAGTATAACTGCATGACAAACATGGCACGCGAGCTTCACTTGTGGACTACCCTCCAAGAACTGGCTGGATCATTTATTGATGACTACGGGTATCAGGGCTTATGGGGAAAAGGCAGGAGACTGGAGTTAGGAGGGAGAGATAGATCAGCCACGATTGAATAGACTTAATAGGCCGAATAGCTTAAATCTGCTCCTGTCAGTTATGAACGTATTCCTCCCTGTTGCCGGTTTAAATCCTGCAACTCCCTACACGACAGCGTTGAGGGAGTGCCATCACCAAAAGGACTGCAACAATTCAGGAAGGTGACTCACCAACACCTCTCAAAAAGTATAACGGATGGGCTTTAAACGGTGGCCTTGTAAGTAATGGCCACATTCTTGCATTGTGGGCAGGGAACAAGGCTTGGCCCTTGGGTTCTGAGTCCATTTATAGAACTTCAAATGAGGTCAGGTGAATCAAAGCAAACCACAGATCAATGCTAGACATTTAACGGTACCACATATTTACTCAGCGAGTCACACAGGGAGTCTGCCGATCCAACTTCAAAGGCTAGGGTTACCAAACAGTGTTAGGCGTAGAGTTGGGACACAGGCTGTGAGCTGAGATTTTTACAATGTTACGACCTCTCAAATTTTCGTCGAGCTGTTAATGGAACTGCTAAGTGGGAGGATTGGATGAAGGCTGGTTGCATTAGTGGGTGTAAGGAACAGAAAACGGAGCAAGAAGCCAACCGCAAGATGTGCTGGCAGTTCATTGGGAGCTGCGCATGAGGTCTGGGCTTATTACATGGACTCTGCCTGACGGGATAGAAAATGCAAAGGAATGTTCTCAACCTTGGAAGAAAGAAACTAGTCTCTTCATAAATTGCCATTGATTCAGGTGCCACAGCCTTTATTTTATTCCCCGACTTCTGCACAGAAATTAGTCATTTGAATTATATAATCGTGGCATATAGACTGTTGACATATTTCTACCTATGTGTCTCTTTGCAGAACCAAAGTTAAAGGATCCTCTGAAACACTTGGTGGATACATCAATTATGAATTGGACATTAAATTAGTCGATTGATTGAAAGATACAGCTTAGAAACAAGCCCGTTGAGTCCATTCACACACGTTCTGTGTTATAAGGTCATAAGTGATAGGAGCAGAATTAGGCCAGTCGGCCCATCAGGTCTACTCCGCCATTCAATCATGGCTGATCTATCTCTCACTCCCAACCCCATTCTCCTGCCTACTGCCCATAACCATATAATATAACCATATAACAATTACAGCATGGAAACAGGCCCTCTCGGCCCTTCCAGTCCGTGCCGACCATTTGTTTTCCCCTAGTCCCATCTACCTGCACTCAGACCATACCCCTCCATTCCCTTCACGTCCATATACCTATCCACTTTACTCTTAAATGTTAAAATCGATCCTGCCTCCACCACTTCTGCTGGAAGCTGATTCCACACAGCCTCTGACACCTGCACTTTTTTTCACTATTATCCCACTTTTGCATCCACTTTTACACACTAGGGACAATTATACCGAGGCCAATTAGCTTACAAACCCGCACGCTTTTGGGATGTGGACTCGGTGGGCCGAAGGGCCTGTTTCCATGATGTATCTTTAAATCAATGAATCAATCAGTCAATTAAATGTAACTAAAAATGTCTTCAGTTATGTTAACGAGTAATTTGGAAAAAGCCTCTGTTGTGTCTGCCTCCACCACCACCCTTGGCTGCATGTTCCAGGCATCCGCCACCATTTATGTAAAAGACTCGCCCCGCACATCTCCTTTAAATTTTGCCCCTCTCGCCTTAAACCTATTCCCTCAGGTCTTTGGCATTTCTAACCTGGGAAGAAGGTTTTGACCATCTACACGATTTAAGTCTCTCATCATTTCATGTAATTCTATCAGCCCTCAACGTTCCAGAGAAAACAATCCAAGGCTCCTGCGTGTGTAAAATATGCAATAAGAATTTCACTGCACAGTTGCCCATGTGACAAGTGAACCACCATTGAACCATTGAGGTTTGACCACCCTCGCCTTAAATCAGTGATATCATTGCACACCACTGTCAGAGTGAGGCCCAACGTTAATTGGAGGAACAACACCTCATACTTCGCTTGGGCAGCTCACAATCCAGTGGGTAAGAATATTGATTTGTCTAATGTCAAGTAACCCTTGCTTTCCCCCCCTCTCCGTCCCTCCCCCATCCTAGTTCTCAGACTGGTTTCACTGACCTCCTGATTAAACATTACTGATTGCAAGCCTCGTTGTCACCTCCTCCATTCCTTTAGCAGCGTCCCCTTTGATCTGTATTTTCACACCTTATCCTTCCTTATCTCTATGTCTCCCTCTCCCCCCCCCCCCCCCCCCCCCCCCGACTCAGTGTGAAAAAGGGGGTCTCGACCCAAAAACGTCACCCATTCCTTCTCTCCAGAAATGCTGCCTGTCCCACTGAGTTACTCCAGTATTTTGTGTCTTTTGCAGGATGATGTCATGGCTAACTATTCATTGACAGCGCAGTAAACAAAAACACAGAGAATGAATGATGAAAAACACTTATTTTCCTACAAATGAAATAGAAATTGGACTTTTATATATAATATTGATCAGTTCACTGGGTTTCATATAAGGAGGCAATATTTTAGAACTGCTTTACTTTTGCAACTGTACACAAAATGGCTACGTTCCATACAGGTGACAGTTGTTGGCACCCACTAAAATATAACGCTCGAGAATGTCTGTCAGAAGCTAAATTAAGTCCTTTGGCCTGAAAGCACTAATCTGTTTGCAAATTCTGCAGAATAGTGAATTTCTACCCCATTTGCACTTTCAGCAAATCAAGCATTTTGCAAGAAGAAGGAAAAAAGGTGATAATTGTGCCAAGTGTGTCAACAGATTAAAATATTGAAGGGGCTATCATCTCACGCCGTTTAAGCAGTACGTGTCGGGGCTATTCTTTCAACTGACTAGCAACTTAGTGACCCAGTTCTTAAACGTGGATTTCATGCATGATGCTAACCTAGCCATCATGTCCCAGAGCAGTCAATAACCTATCAGGCTGCACCTATCATTTACTTGGGAAGAAGCTATGTGTTTTAAGTGCTGTGATAAATAACTGGTATCCTAAATCCAAAATCATCAAGGGACAATCAATGGGACCTTTCCCCAGAGTCACACATTACCAAAGTGTAGTAGGGGGCACAGGTGTCGCCCAACCAGGGCACTTGCAGGTCAGTTCCTTAATAAGATTAATTCATTGAGTTCATTGTATCCCTTTTAACTGCATACCCCATTCGGCAGCAAAATTACAACAGGTGATTAAAGAGCCTGTAATCTTTTTGCTGGCTGATGTCACCCAAGTAATGCATTCTGTGATGATGCACCATAACGCGGTGTATTTCGTTAGCCGCCCACAGACAATGACGCTTGGCCTTCAGTTCGCAAGGTTCCTAATGACTGCCATGATCCTGTACCGCACCATACGATACAATACGATACGATAGATGTTTAAGAAAGAACTGCAGAAGCTGGAAAAATCGAAGGTAGACAAAAATGCTGGAGGAAACTCAGCCGGTGAAGCCCTTGGGTCTCGACCCGAAACGTCACCTATTCCTTCGCTCTATAGATGCTGCCTCACCAAATACGACAGAACTTCATTTATCCCCGGAGGGAAATTGGTCTGCCAACGGTCAAAAAACACAAAAATACACGAAACATGAAATTAAAGTGACGAGTGGAAAGGACTGGGGATGTGCAAAGATTGGGGAGGGGGGGGGGGGTAGGGGAGTCAATCTCAGTCTACCCCCCCACCCACAAGGGGGAGGAGTTGTACAGTTTGAAAGCCACAGGGAAGAAGGATCTCCTGTGGCGTTCTGTGCTGCATCTTGATGAAACCAGTCTGTTGCTGAAGGTTCTCCTCAGGTTCACCAGTGTAGCATGGAGGGGGTGAGCTGTATTGTCCAAGATGCTCCGCAGTTTGAGGAGCATCCTCCCCTCCAAGACCGCCTCCAATTAATCTAACTCCGCCCCAGGGCGGAGCCAGCCTTCCTGATGAGCTTGGTAATCCTGTTGGCATCCACAACCTTCACCCTGCTGCCCCAGCATACGGCAGCGAAGAAGATGGCACTGGCTACCACAGATTGGTAGAACATCTGCAGCATCTTACTTCAGACGTTGAAGTAGTGGAGCCTTCTCAAAATGTACAGCACGTGGATGAATATAGTGTGACACCAGTGGTTTTACACAGACCACCGACCACAATACACAGGCCATGATCCCAGGAATGAATGGGTTAACATATGATGAGCGTTTGACGGCACCGGGCCTCTACTCGTTGGAGTTTAGAAGGATAAGGGGGGACCTCATCGAAACTTACCAAATAGTGGAAGGCCTGGATAGAGTGGATGTGGAAAGGATGTTTCCGCTAGTGGGAGAGTCTCGGACCAGAAGTCATAGAATTAAAGGACGTTCATTTAGGAAGGAGGTGAGGAGGAACTTGTATAGTCAGAGGGTGATAAATCTGTGGAATTCATTGGCTTCCACAGAAGGCTGTTTAAGCCAAGTCAATGGATATTTTGAAGGCAGAGATGGATAGATTCTTGATTAGTACGGGTGTCATGGGTTATGGGGAGAAGGCAGGAGAATGGGGTTAGGAAGGAAAGATAGATCAGCCATGATTGAATGGTGGAGGACACTTGATGGGTCCGAATGGCCTAATTCTGCTCCTACCACTTATTAATTTGTGAACCACCTCATTTGGGAATCACTTGCTCCGGCAAATTCTGGTTTTGTTACTGTGTTAGAGGAAATTAAACTTTAAAAAAAAAGTATTTTATGTTAAGAAAAGCTAAACTTAATCAGGATTGGTGTTTGAGGCATCTGTGGTGATTAGCCGACTACTGGGCTCACAAGGAACAGCAGATGCTGGAATCTTGAGCAAACACAAAGCCAATTAACCCATAAAACTTCATTTTTTTGGAATGTGGGAGGAAACCTGAGCACCTGGAGAAAACCCATGCCGCCACAGGGAGAACGTACAAACTCCGTACAAACAGCACCGATAGTCAGGATCAAACCCGGGTCTCTGGTGCTGTAAGGCAGCAACTCTACCGCTGTGCCACTATGTTGTCTGTTCAATTTGGTTTAAAACTACCCCTTTCCAGAAGTTCATGTACTAGGACAGAATTAGGCCACTCGGCCCATCAAGTCTGTCATAAGGTCATAAGCAATAGGAGTAGAATTAGGCTATTCGGCCCATCAAGTCAATTCAATCGTGGCTGATTTATCTCTCCCTCCTAACCCCATTCTCCTGCCTTCTCCCCATAACCTCTGACACCTGTACTAATCAAGAATCTATCTATTTCTGCCTTAAAAATATCCACTGACTTGGCCTCCACAGCCTTCTGTGGCAAAGAATCCCACAGATTCACCACCCTCTGACTCCGTCATTCAACCATAGCTGATCTATCTTTCCCTCTCAACCCCATGATTGAATGACGGAGTAGACTTGATGGGCCGAATGGCCTAATTCTACTCCTATCACTTTCGTCATTGCCACACACTCATTTCACTCCTGCAATCGGGAAGAAGGTACAGGACCCTGAATACTGTAATGTCCAGGTTCAGGAACAGCATCTCCCTTACAACCATTAGGCTATTTAACACTACAATTCTGAACAAAACTTGGGGGCATTGTTTTTGTCTTTGAAGGAGGGCCTCGACACAAAACGTCACCTATTCCTTTTCCCTCCAGAGATGCTGTCTGACCCGCGGACATTGATTCCAGCATTTTGCGTCTATCTCCGAGATATTCTCCACGCTAGGTTCAACGACAACCTCTGCCTCTTCTTAATAGAGCAGCAATCAGGCATTTCTGCTCTTGAGATGCGGAAATCTTCAGCAATGTACAAGTAAGCAGGAAGAAAAATAACAGGCAGTGAAGCGTGATCGCAGCACTTCGAGCAAAACAAAGATTTGGGTTACAAAATAAGAAGGAAGTTTAAAATCTCTTCAATAAAATATGCTGCTTTTTTAACTGGAAAGATTTTCAAATAAAGTTGATTAAGGAAGACGGCAATAAAAGCACAGAAAACACTATCTTTTTAATGAGTCTTTAATAAATAATGTTGAAGTTTTAATCTTGTGTTAGTTAAGGAAGCCTCTAAGATAAAGACCAAAATATGCTGACAACTGTGTTACACTCTATCAGCTGAACCTGAGTTAATTTCAGACCTCAACTCATTCTCAGCCACTCAAAGTGTTTTGGTTTTTCTGCATCTGGTTTGATTTGCTCCATTCTGCAGAGTTGTTAGTTGTTACTACCACTAGTTGTAGTAACAATTGTTGTACAGCTAGTTGTTAGGTTTACAAGAATGATGCCAGGAATGAGTAGGTTAACCTATGATGAGATGTTTGTCGGCACTGGGCCTGTACTCGCTGGAGTTTGGAAGAATGAGGGGGGACCTCATTGAAACATACAGAATAGTGAAATGCTCGGATAGAGTGGATGTGGAGAGGATATTTCCACTAGTCTAGGTCTATAGCCTCAGAATTAACAGATGTTCTTTTAGGAAAGAATTGAGGATAAATTTATTTAGTCAGAGGGTGGTGGATCTGTGGAATTCTTTGCCACATAAGGTTGTGGAGGCCAAGTCAGTGGATAGTTTTAAGTCAGAGATAGATAGATTCTTGATTAGCACAGGTGTCAGTTATTATGGGGAGAAGGCAGGAGAATGGGGTTGGGAGGGAGAGATAGATCAGCCATGATTGAATGGCAAAGTAGACTTGATGGGCCAATTGACCTCATTCTAATCCGATCATTTATGACTTTATGACCTTATGACTACTGGTACTGCAGATTCCAACACATGTAGGAAGGATGCTGGTTTACACCAAAGATAGACACGAAATGCAGGAGCAACTCAGTGGGGATAGGCAGCATCGCTGAAGAGAAAGAGTGGGTGACGTTTCGGGTCATCAGTCTGAAGAAACGTAGCTCATTCCTTCTCTCCAGGGATGCTGCCTGTCCTGCTGAGTTACTACAATTAATCCACTCATGCCAATTTGAGGGAAGGCTGAAAAAGACACAAAACCTCCGCAGGTCAGGCAACATCCCTGGAGGACATGGGTAGGTGATGCTTCAGGTCAGGACCGTTCTTAAGACCGATTGTTCTGGGGGGGTGAAAGAAATCTGGAAGAGAGAAAGGGCATGGTAGAGCATGGCAGATAACAGGTGAACACAGGCGAGGGACGTTTTGATAGGCAGATTTGTTTGACAAAGGCCAGAGATGAAAATAACAGAAAGTTGTAAAACAGAAGTATATAAGAGCTGCGATACGTGAAGCCAGAGGAATGAATGTAGGTGGTGATGGAGGCGAAGGTGGGAGATAGGTGTGAGTCCAGGTGGGGCACATGGGGGGGGGGGGGGGGAGTTAGAGGGGGGAAGGACGGGGGGGGGGGGGGAAAGAAAGGGAGGGGAAGGCTGGAAGTTGTATGAGGTTACTTAAAATTGGCAATTCAATGTTCATACCATTGGGTTGTAAGCTACCCAAGTGAAACATGGGGTGCAGTTCCTCCAGTTGTGTGTGTCCTCACTCTCAGGGCTGCCAACTCCCACGCATTGTGCGTGAGAGTCACGCTATTCAAGAAATTCTCACGTCTCATGCAGAAGTTCTCACACTCAAATTTAAAAAAAAATATATATATATTTATATATATTATAAATAGTGTGACTATTTATTGATATATATATAAATAAATAGTCACACTCCTCCACACTCACCAATGAGAATAGCATCAAGTAGGTCGGGGCGTTTTTCTAGCCTGATGAAAAATGTCCACGAGTACAAAAGGTTGTGAATTGGGTCGTGAAAGTGGGACAGGCCCTTAATTTGAGAATAGGACCCGTTTCGCTTAACAGCGAGTGTAGGGAGGAACTGCAGATGGTGGTTTAAACTGAGGATAGGCACAAATAGCTGGAATACCTCAGCAAAACAGGCAGCATCCCTGGAGAGAAAGAATAGGTGATGTTTTGGGTCGAGACCTTCAGACTGAAAAGGTTGAAAGCCAGCCATAAAACACAATGACTGGAGATGTGTGTTATCCGACTGAGGGCAGAAATCAGAATCATGTGTTCATCTTTATTGACGTGACACCATGATGAATACATTACAGTGAAAAAAATGTAATGGGGTGGCACGGTGGCGCAGCGGTAGAGCACCACAGACCCAGAGTTGTTCCTGACTACGGGTGCTGTCTGTGCAGTATTTGCACATTCTCCCTATGACCACATGGGTTTTCTCTGGATATTCTGGTTTCTCCCACATCTGAAAGGAGTGCAGGTTTGTAGGTTAATTGGCTTCTGTAAATTGTCCCTGGCGTGTAGGATACAACTGGTTTAGATTTTATTACTTGTCATTCGCACGAAATTCTGTTTCTACAAACCATACAGAGCAATTCATAAAAAAAACACACACAAACAATTCAATTCACACAAACATCCATCACAGTGAGTCTCCCCCTCACTGTGATGGAAGGCAAAGTTCTTCTCTCTCCCCCGCACCATTTCTCCCCCGATGTCGAAGCCCCCGGCAGGCGCTGGAATGTCCCGCGGCCATTAAAGCCGCGCCGGGCGATGTACGGCCCCGCTCCGGGTCGTTTCAACCCCACGACACGGGCAGGAGAAGCCGCGTTGCGGGAGCTCCGAAGAGCGGTCTCTCACCCAGAGCCGCGAGCTCCCGATATCCCGATAGTCCACCGGTAGCAATCCGCAGCTGCAGCTCCGGAGTCGGGAATGGTGTATGGTAGATTGATGGTTGGTGTGGACTTGGTGAGCCGAAGAGCCTGTTTCCATATATATGTTTTACATATATATCTCAATTCTTAATTTCATTGAACCATATACGGTTGAATATGCGGCATTGTTTTCGTCTTGTATCTATAGTCAAAGGGTAAGGTTGATTAATTTGTTTGTGCAGAAAAATGATGGAAGTCTGACTCCTCTTGCCTTGTTTCTATGTTTTTGTTTCTCTATATATATGCATAACAGCGTGAATTATAATCTGATTTCCATACATGGATAAACTAAGGCGATTCATGTGCTGCACCTGTTGATCAGAGCCTGGCTCAACTGTGGAATATAATTGGGGATGTAATTTAGCCTAACCTTATTCATACCTAATCCAATTTGAAGCATAAATGTTGCATTCAAGTGCAAGTTAAAAGACTCGCTACAGTATGCACATGATTGCACAATTTCAAGCTGAAAAGTGCTAAAGCTCCCTACCGTGGGATGGGGGGGGCATCCCCCTCCCACACCCTCCCCCCCTCTGTCACTACGCTCCCTCGCACTTTCTCACTCTCAACTCTCACCCAATGTTTGCAGCCCTGCCTCACTCTGGTAATGGAGGAGGCCCAGGACTGAAGGACCAGTAGGGAAGGGGAGTGAAAATTGTTAGCAAACGACAGATCTAGGCGGCCTTGGTGGACAGAAAGCAAAAGATCAGTGAAATGGTTGCCGTTGTTGGCTACACTGGAAGAGAACTGGTAGGCGTGAGACTTGCACACATCACAGATAGACCAAACATGACACCAATCATCCTATGTTCCAGTCTCCGTCTCACGTTGTCACGCTGGATCTCAATGAAGCAGCAAACTTTGTGTGTGTAACGCACACACAAAACCCAGAGATTAGAACATTAAAAAAACACCGCAGAGTATCAGGCCCCTCGGCCCACAGTGTCTGTGACGAACATGATGCAAAAGAAACAAATCCCCTCTGCCTTCACGTGATCCATATCTCTCCATTTCCATGTGCCTATCTAAAAGCATTTTAAAAGTCACTATTGTATCTGCCTCCACCAGCACCCCTGGCAGCGCGTTCCAGGCACCCACCACCCTCTGTGTAAATAACTCACCCTGCTCCAGCAAACAGTACAGGAGCTTTACGTGTGTAGGAAGGAACTGTAGATGCTGGTTTATACCGAAGGTAGACTAAAAGTGCTGGAGTAACTCAACAGGTCAGGCAGCATCTCAGATGTAAAAGGATGGGTGAGGTTTCAGCTCTGAACGGCACCTATCCAAAGTCCGAAGAAGAGTTCTGACCTGAAACATCACCCATCCTTTTTCTCCAGAGATGCTACCTGACCCGCTGAGTTACTCCAGCACTTTGTGTCTATCCACAGAACCTTCAAACCGTGCACCATCTGATTTAGTAACGGCTTCTTCCCCTTTGTTATCAGGCTTTTAACCATTCCACCATAAACTAGGGTACGGCCCGATTCATCTCAACCCCATTGTGGACATCGGACTTTATCTATGGAACTGGTGCGCTACAATACTGAAAACTATATTTGGCACTGTATTTTGCCCCATGCTCCATCTATTGTATTTGAGTTTGACGATTGGAGTCATAGTAGTATAGAATCTTACAGTGTGGAAACAGGCCCTTCGGCCCAACTTACCCACGACGGCCAACATGTCCTATCTACACTAGTGCCACCTACCTGCATTTGGCCCATATCCCTCTTAACCTGTCTTATCCCTGTACCATTTAAATGTTTCTTAAACGTTGCAATAGTACCTGCCTCAACTGCCTCCTCCGGCAGCTCGTTCCGTACACCTACCACCCTTTGCGTGAAAAGGTTTCCCCTCAGGGTCCTTTTAAATCTTTCCCCCCTCAACCTAAACCAGTGCCCTCTTGTTCTTGATTCCCCTACTCTGGACAAGAGACGCTGTGCATCTACTCAATCTATTCCTCTGATGATTTTGTACATCGCTATAAGATCACCCCTCATCCTCCTGCGCTCCAAGGAATAGAGTCCTAGCCTGTTCAACATCCCTCTTTAGCTCAGGCCCTCGAGTCCTGGCAACATCCTCGTAAATCTCCTCTGCACCCTTTCCAGTTTGACAACATTGTATTTATGATATTTATGATTGTATTTATGTATAGTATATCTGATCTGACTGGGTAGCGTGCAAACAAAACCTTCCACCGACCCACAATAAACCAAAACCATTCCACACATGTTGATGGCAAATGTTGCAGTAATCTATCTCAAAAATCATCTCTGAAGCATTATCGTTGCCTTCCACGCGATGTGACAATACTAATGATAGGTCCGTTGCTTTAGAACTGATCTGCCTGACACTTTATAGAGCACAGTGGAACTTCAAAGGGCTTATTGACTAAAATAGACTTCAGAACTTCTATCAAACATACAAATCCAATCACTGACTGAAGGCCGGGAGAGAACATTTGAAGGCAGCATAGTCTCAGGATTCTAAGGAAGTGCACAAACAGCACTCTAATGGTTTATGAGAAGCCATTACACTTTGACTCCTAGTTATCTATATCACATGTTGAAGTGCTGAGCATTCAACAGTGTTTTTATCGTCTCAAAGCATTTATCATTGTTATAACGCCAGTGCAGATGGAATACCTCTCTCAATTGGACTTGGAATTAACTTACTCAGCCAGATTTTTAAATTAACATGTTTAATTGTAATGTAGACATGAGGGACTGCAGATGCTGGTTTACAACAACAAAAAAGACACAAAATGCTGGAATAACTCAGCGGGTCAGGCAGCATCCGTGGTGGACGTGACTAGGCATCGGGTTGGGACTGATTGTAGTCGGCGGGAGAGAGCTGGAAGTGAAGGTGGGGGAGCGGGATAAAGCCAGCCGAGTGATAGGTGGATACAGGCGAGGGGGGTGTTGATTGACAAATGTTTGGATGAAGGCCAGAGCTGAGTCCAAAAGGCCGAGTCCAAAATGTGAAGCCAGAGGAAAGGATATAGGTGGAAGGGGACAGGCGAAGGGGAAAGGGGATGGGAGTGTGGTGGTGCAGCGGTAGAGTTGCAGCCTTACAGTGCCAAAGACCCAACTTCGATCCTGACATCCCGGTGCTGTCTGTACAGATTTATGTATGTTCTCCTCGTAACCGCGTGGGACCGCGGGTGCTTCGGTTTCTTCCCGCACTCCAAAGACACACAAGTCTGTAGGTTAATTGGCTTTGGTAAAAATGATAAATTGTCCCTAGTGTGCAGGATGGTGCTCGTGTAGTCAGTAGGCCGAATGGCCTGTTTCCACGCTGTATCTCTAAACTAAACTGAACTAAATGGGTGCACATCCAGGTGGGGCACAGGAAAAAGAGAGGGAAAAAGACGGGTGGGTGATTCTCTCCACACTACAATTGGTCTGACGAAGGGTCCCAAACCGAAAAGTCATCTATTTATGTCATCCAGAGATGCTGCCTCAGTTACTCCAGCATTTTGTGTCTATTTTTATGCTGAGCTTTTAAGTGGATTGGCTAACTAGTCACCAGTACTCCTCTCTACTGGTCCAGCATCTTGCCTTTGGTGTTTTCAGGGCATTTCAGCTCATTGTTCCTTTAGCCTTTCTGCATGGGCCAGGTTGAATTCAATATCACATTGAATAATTTGCAAACGCCTGTATTAGCTCTTTGTTAATACTTACCACGTCCAGTTATTTTAAGTATTATTTGCAGAGGTGAAGCCACAGATCTGAAAAGCTAAGGTAGCAGACTGAAGACTGAGGTGTGGAACCAGGATTACAGATATCATCTCCAAAGATCTGTGGCAGAACAACCGCATTGATGCAATGGACAAGAAGGCACACCAAAACCCTCGTTCCCCAGGAGACTGAGGAAATTCAGCGAGTCTCCAAAGACTCTTGCAAACGTCTACAGATGCACCATAGAAACCATACTGTTCAGTCACAACTTGGTTTGGGAACAGCCCTGCCCAAGACCACAAGAAATTGCAGGGTTGCAGATGTAGCCCAGTCCATCCCGCAGACCAGACTTCCCACCATTGACTCCATCTACGCCACGTTGCCTCGGAAGAGCAACCAACAGTATCAAAGGCTTCTCCCAGCCCGGTCGTTTCTTCTTCTGCCTGCTCCCATCTGGCAGAAGATCCAAAATCTTGAGAGCGTGCACAACCAGATTCAGGAGTAGCTTCTTCCCCTTGGGCAAAGTTGAAAGAAGATGTGCAGACCACCAACTTTTCACACAGGGAGTAGTGGGTGCCTGGCCCCTGCTGCCAGATGTGGTGGTGGAGGCACATTCAATAGTGGCATTTAAGAGACTTTTGGATAGTCACATGGATATGCAGCGAAGGGAGGGATATGGATCACGTGCAGACAGAGGAGAGTAGTTTAACTTGGCATCATATTTGGCGTGGAATTTGTGAGCTGAAGGGCCTGTTCCTGTGCTGTACTCCTCTTTGTTCTGCATTCCCAACTACACCAGTCCCACCTGTGCTTGGCTCATAACTCTCCAAACCTGTCCTATCTTTCTACCCATCTAACTGTTTCTTAAACGTTGTGATAGTCCCTGCCTCAACTACCTTCTCTGGCAGCTCGTTCCATACACCCACCACACTTTGTGTGACAAAGTTACCTCTCAGATTCCTATTAAATTTTTTCCCCTTCACCTTAGACCTCTGTCCTCTGGTCCTCGATTCACCTACTCTGGGCAAGAGACTCTGTGCATCTACCCAATCTATTCCCCTCATGATTTTATTCGCTAGTTAACAGCTTCAAACTAATAATTAATTAAGTTCTAAAATTAAAGCAATGGTATAATTTATTTGACATAAGCTAAAAGCTGGCTTTTGACCTTTATTAATGTATTTTCAATGACCTTGAACTTGATGGTCAATTGTGATTTTAAAAGGCAGCCAATATCATCAAAGATCCAAACCACACTGGCCATGCTCCCATTTCATTTCTACCACCTGGAAGAAGGTGCAGGAGTCGGAAAACTGTGACCACCACCTTCAAGAATAGTTTCTCCCCAACAACCATCAGGCTCTTGAACGCCACACTTGGACAACCATTGGACAGGTACATGGATTTGAACGGTTTGGTGGAATCTGGGACTAGCGTAGATGGGGCATCTTGGTTGCATGGACAAGTTGGGCCTGTTTCTATGACTACATGACACTAAGCTCAGCAATGGACTATCTTTGATTGCACTGGGGCAGTGCTTTTTGCACTAGTATTGGGGTTATTAATGTATTGCATTTTTGTATATATTTTCTATTTGCAGGCACGAGGAACTGCAGATACTGGTTTACAAACAGAGGCTAGAGTAACTCAACGGGTCAGGTAGCATCTCTGGGGATCATGCAGAGGTGACGTTGATACAACAAAGAAGCAAAGTGGCTGAGATGCATCTGTATTTGTGTAGGAAGGAACTGCAGATGCTGGTTTAAAACCAAAGATGGACACAAAAAGCTGGAGTAACTCAGTGGGACTGGCAGCATCTCTGGAGAGAAGGAATGGGCGACATTTCGGGTCCAGACCCTTCTTCAGGCTGGTTAGGGATAAGGGAAATGAGAGATATAGACGGTGATGAGCAGATGATAGAGAACAATGAATAAAAGATATGCCAAAAAGTAACGATGATAAAGGAAACAGGCCATTGTAAGCTGTTTGTTGGGTGAAAATGAGAAGCTAGTGCGACTTGGGTGGTGGAGGGATAGAGAGAGAGGGAATGCCGGGGCTACCTGGAGTGAGAGAAATCACTATTCACACCACTGTATTTGTGCATCTGTGTGCATTGCGTTTACAGACCTGTTATATCGTTGCAAGTAGGAGTTTTACTGTTCCGTCGTCAGTAAATATGACGATTGAACACTTGTGACTCTTCAGATTTAGTCACACGAAAAAGGAGAAGGTGCAGTGAACCTCGTATAGTTTAATTTAGCTTAGTTTAGAGATACAGCGCGGAAACAGGCCGTTGGGCCCACCTTGTCCGTACTGACCCGCGATCCCCGCGCACTAACATTATCCTACACACACTACGGACATTTGTTTACACTGATACCAAGCCAATTAATCTACAAACCTGCACGTCTTTGGAGTGTGGGAGGAAACCGACAATATCGGAGAAAACCCACGCAGGTTAAGGGGGAGAACGTACAAAATCCGTACAGAGTAGCACCCGTAGTCAGGATCGGACCCGGGTCTCTGGCGCTGTAAGGCAGTAGCTCTACCTCTGCACCACCTTGCCGCCCGGCTAAGTAAATGTTAGAATTATTTGGAAAGGTATGCTGACAGAAGCTGTTATAAAAGCTTCTATACAAAGGGACATTTGGGGTTAGTATGTAGGTATAAACAGGCAGCAGTACACCGAGTCATGCATTATTTGAAATTCAATTTGAAGTGTTAACATGTAAAATAAGCCTGGGATTTGAAAATGCCACGAATGCTATAACGGGACCTGAATGTTACCAAAGTGCAACCTTGCCAGCTGGTTTCTGGCATTTTGATAACATAATTCAGTCAGTTTAAAAGATCTCAAAATTGTTCACAATTGTCAGTTGCTGCTAGTAATTGGTAATAATGAGGAGGGTAACCGTTCTTGATATTTGTTGCTCTCGGATGGATTTGTGGCTGCGAAGTCTCCTGTTCGATTTATTGTCTGGGAATGAACTGCAGATGCAAGTTTACACTGAATATAGACACAAAATGCTGGAGTTACTCAGCAGGCCAGACAGCATCTCTGGAGAAAAGGGATAGGTGGTGCTTCGGGTTGAGACCCTTCCTCAGACTGAATGAATCACTTGATTGAAAGATACAGCACAAAAACAGGCCCGTCAGCCCACGAGCCCACGCCGACCTATGACCACCTACCTGTCCACACGAGTTTCATCTTATCTCATTTTCACACCCACTTCCTACACACCACTGGCAATTCACAGAGGCCAATTGACTTACAAACCCAACCTCTTTGGGATATGGGAGGAAATCGGAGTACCCGGAGGAAACCCAAACAGTCACAGGGAGTACGTGCAAACTCTCCACAGACAACACCTGAGGTCAGTTTCGAACCCAGGTCTCTGGCACTGTGAGGGCCTTTAGCGGAATGGATGCATATAAATTATCTGCCTGCACATAATCCATATCGCTCCATTCCCTGCACATAACATGAGATAACATGAGATAACATGGAACATCCATGTGGCTACCCAAAAGTCTTTTAAATGCCTTTTAAATCTTATCTGCCTTCACGTGCAAACTCTGCACAGAGAGCACCCGAGGTCTAGATCAAACCCATGGCTCTGCCATATGAGGCAGCAGCACTACCAGCTGCACCACTGCACTACAGCTGTTCGCTAGTACGGTTGTGCGAAGGTTGTCTTTTAACAGAGGGGAATAAAGCTAAATGAAGTAAGTTATTGGAGGCACAAGGAACTGCAGATGCTGAATCTTGGAGCAAAACACAAACTGCCGGAGGAACTCAGCGAGTCCGACAGGATCTGTGGAAGGAATGGACAGGCGAGGGGAAATTGAGGGGAGACCAGATAGAAGTTTATAAAATGATGAGAGGCATAGCTAAGATAGGCTGTCAGAGCCTTTACCCCATGGTGCAAATAGGAAAGATTAGAGGGCATAGCTTTAAGGTGATATGTAGGACAAGTTTCAGGTCAGGACCTTCTTCAGACTTAAGTATAATGAAAGTCATTGGGGACACAAGAAATTGTAGATGCTGGAATCTTCAGCAAAACAGAAAGTGCTAGAAAGAACATTTTTCCCTCAAAACTTTGTATTTTGATAAATGTCATGCAGTATTTAATAAAGCGACTGGATGTTGTAATGGTTTGTGGATTTAAGTACGCTGTTAGGTGTCTCCCTGTGACCGCGTGAGTTTCCTCCAGGTGCTCAGGTTTCTGAGGAAAGACATCCCTAATCTGAGGAAAAACATTCCTAATCTGAGGAAAGACATTCCTAATCTGAGGAAAGACATTCCTAATTTGAGGAAATACAATCTTGCCACAGAGGGAGTACAGAGAAGGTTCACCAGACTGATTCCTGGGATGGCAGGACTTTCATATGAAGAAAGATTGGATAGACTCGGCTTGTACTCACTAGAATTTAGAAGATTGAGGGGGGATCTTATAGAAACGTACAAAATTCTTAAGGGGTTGGACAGAACAAGTCCAGAACAAGGGTTCACAATTTAAGGATAATGGGGGAAGTATTTTAGGACCGTGATGAGAAAAACATTTTTCACACAGAGAGTGGTGAATCCATAGAATTCTCTGCCACAGAAGGTAGTTGAGGCCAGTTCATTGGCTATATTTAGGAGGGAGTTAGATGTGGCCCTTGTGGCTAAAGGGATCAGGGGGTATGGAGAGAAGGCAGGTACAGGATACTGAGTTGGATGATCAGCCATGATCATATTGAATGGCGGTGCAGGCTCGAAGGGCCGAATGGCCTACTCCTGCACCTATTTTCTATGATTCTATGTTTCCTCTCACACTCCAAGTATTTACAGGCTTGTAGGTTAATTAGCTTTGGTAAAAATTGCAAATTGTCCCTAGTGTGTCAGATTGGGCCGGTGTACGGTGGTGATTGCCGGAGCACGTGGACACGGTGGGCCTGGTTCCACGCTGTATCTCTAAAGTCCAGAGTCTATCACAACTCAAAAAGGTGCTTTGCTGCAGAAGATATGAAGTTTGATGCTGTCCTAAATAGTTGTTTCCTGCCGAGTAATTTCCTGCAGCCTTGCTTTGAAGTAAATGTTCGGATGTTCTCCAAAGCACACAAACAAAGACATTTCTCTTTGTTTCTCTTGCAGAAATATCAGCAAATATTCGACGAAGCAAATGATTTGTTTTTGGTGGGATGCTTCATCAAATCCAATAATATTAAATTTCAATTAGTCGAAGGCAAATGGAAAACTCTTCAGTGTGTTGACACTGAAGATTGACTTCAAATGTTATTGCAAACCAAAAATAAATAGCTGCGTCTCTGGCCAGGAAGTTGGATCATTGCATACTCTGCTACCTTTGTATTGAGTCCCACGTTGCCTCAGGTTTACATTCTCACCGACGATAGACGCAAAATACTGGAGTAGTCCCTCAGACGGTCTGATGAAGAGTCCCGACCCGAAAAACGTCACCTATTCCTTTTCTCCAGAGGTGTTGCCTGTCCCGCTGAGTTACTCCTGCATTTTGTGTCCATCTCTGGTGTAAACCAACACCTGCAGTTCCTCCCTACACATTTAAATTCTCACCCATGCATTCACATCTCTCCGTGCCTCCACTCCTCCCTAACTCTATAATTTTCTCCTGCCCTTTAACCCACACTCATAGAACGTTGAACAGTACAGCACGGGAACAGGCCTTTCAGCCGACAATATCTGTACTGAACATAATGCTAAATTAGACTAATCTCCTCGGCCTACACTTGATCCAGATCCCTCCATTAGTTGCATATCCATGTGCCTGTCTAAAACCTCTTAAACACCACTATCAAATCTGCCTCCACTACACTCCTAGGCAGTGAATTCCAGACTGTCACTACTCACAGTGTGTAAAAGTCTGCCCTGTACACCTCCTTTGCCCCTCTCACCTTAATCCTATGTCCTCTTGTCTGCAATATTTCTACCTTGGGAAAAAGGTTCTGACTGTCTACTCTGTCTACGGCACTAATAATTTTATAAACTCATATCAGGTCTCCCCTCAACCTCCGATGCTTCAGAGAAAACAATTCAAGTTTGTCCAATCTCTCCTTATAGCTAATATCCTCTAATGCAGGCAACACTCTGTTAAATAGACACAAGACGCTGGAGTAACTCAGCGGGTCAGGCAGCATCTCTAGAGAAAACGAATAGGTGACGTTTTGGGTCAAGACCCTTCTCCAGCAGATGAAAAGGCCTTTTGATCCACAATGTCTGGGATGAACAGAAGACTAACCCTTATCTGCCTGCACATCATACATCTCCCTCCAATCATGAGACCACATGCGGTTTTGGTCCCATAATTTGAGGAAGGACATTCTTGCTATTGAGGAAGTGCAGTGTAGGTTTACAAGGTTAATTCCCGGGATGGCGGGACTGTCATATGCTGAGAAAATGGAGTGCTAGGGCTTCTATACTCTGGAGTTTAGAAGGATGAGAGATAATCTGATTGAAACGTATAAGATTATTAAGGGTTTGGACACGCTAGAGGCAGGAAACATGTTCCCAATGTTGGGGGAGTCCAGAACCAGGGGCCATAGTTTAAGAATAAGGGGTAAGCCATTTAGAACGGAGATGAGGAAATACTTTTTCACACAGAGAGTTGTGAGTCTGTGGAATTCTCTGCCTCAGAGGGCGGTGGAGGCCAGTTCTCTGGATACTTTCAAGAGAGAGCTAGATAGGGCTCTTAAAAATAGCGGAGTCAGGGGAAACGGGGAGAAGGCGGGAACGGGGTACTGATTGGGGATGATCAGCCATGATCACATTGAATGGCGGATCTGGCTCGAAGGGCCGAATGGCCTACTCCTGCACCCATTGTTTACTGTCTATTGTCTATTGTCTAATCCCCGCATATCCATCAACAGATCCAAATGTTTCTTAAATTCTACTATCTTGCCTGCCTCCACCACCACCCCATGCAGCATGTTCCAGGCACCACCTCCCTTGCCTTGCCCATCTCCTCTCATCTTAAAGCTGTGCCCTCTAATTATTGATATTTCCAAAACTGGGAAAAGTGTTGTGATTGTCTACCCTATCTATGCCTTCCATCTTTTCATATACCTATTGGGTCTCTGCTCATCCTCCAATGCTCCAGAACAAACAATACAAGACGGCCCAACCTCTCCTTGTAACTACTACCCCGTAATCCAGGCATCATTCTGGTAAACCTCCTCTGCACCTTTTCCAAAGCATCCACATCCTTCCTGCAAATGGGGAGAGACCAGAAGTCCAAAGTCTCCATAAACCTCGCCATTCTCACCCTAGCTTTGCCACCCTCACCTTTAATATCTCATCTAAAAGCTGACTGGGTTAGCATGCAAAACAAGCATTTCACTGGGCCTCGGTACATGTGACAATAAATGAAACTAAACCTCTCTAACTCTACAACCTTTCCTCCATACCATGCTGGGGTATCATCTTAGTTTAGTTTTAGTTTAGAGATTCCACATGGAAACAGGCCGTTTGGCCCACCGAGACCACACCAACCAGCGATCCCCGCACACTAACACTATACTACACACACTTGGGATATTTTACATTCATACAAAGCCAATTAGCCTACAAACCTGTACGTCTTTGGAGTGTGGGGGGAAATGGAAGGACCCGGAGCAAACCCACGTGGTCACAGGGAGAACGTACAAACTCCGTACAAACCAGTGCCTGTAGTCAGGATCGAACCCGGGTCTCTGGCAGTGCAAGGCAGCACCGCCGCACCACCATGCCGCATAATCTTCTTTGTGCAAGTGTCCGGATTAAGACTGAACCCACAGTTTCATTTTGCGCGGCCCAAGACTGGTGAAGGAGTCAAAGGTGACTTGGAGTTCAGACTCCAAGTGTGCACGTTGCAGGTTTCGTCTGCAGAATGTCATTTGCTAATCGACTTTGGTATGATCTTGGTCCTGGGCCGAGATGATAACATTTCCTATTTGTCCTTAAGATAAACTCTGTTCAGGAGGGAGCTCGTTGGACTGTACAGTGCAGTTACTGCTGTGAGGAAGATTGTGAAGATTGACAGTGGATGAGAGATTACCACAGTGAGTCCATTTCAAGAGTATTGCGCTGGCTGAAATGTGCCTTAGGGCACTCCGCAAGGGATGTGAAAGGTCCTGTATTGATGTAAGTCTGCCTGATTTCATTGGTGATAAATTGTCTCTTTCCTAATACCAATGCTTTTAATTTCACTGGAATTATGTACGTCATTGAGAGTTGCTTTAATATGTTCTTCTGTTTCTATGTTTCTATGTTTCTATGTTTCTATGTTTGTTGCACTGAGATATAGTTTAGGTAGAAACCGAGCCAGGATTCCTCTTGTACCAATGCTGGAAATAGTGCAGGCAAGATTTACAAGGATGTTGCCAGGACTCGCGGGTCAGAGCTACAGGGAGGGGTTGGGCAGGCTAGGGGTTTAATTCCTTAAAAGCACAGGAAGATGAGGTGTGATCTTATAGAGGTGTATAAAATTATCAGCAGAATAGATAGTGTGAATGCACTGTGTCTTTTACCCAACATAAGGGAATCACAAACAAGTCTGTTTAAGATGAGAGGGGCAGATTTAATAGGAACCTGAGGGGCAACTTTTTCACTCTAAGGGTGGTGGGTATATGGAATGATCTGCCAGGGGAAGTAGTTGAGGCAGGTACTATAACAACATTTAAAAGACACTTGGACAGGTACGTGGACAGGAAAGGTTTAGGGATATGGGCCAAATGGGGGCAAATGGGAGCAGCATTGAAGGGGCATCTTGGTCAGTATGGACGGGTTGGGCCGAAGGGTGTGTTTCTGTGCTTTATGACTCGATGAACCCATGACTCAATGAAGCTCATCACAAATGGAAACAACCCGAAGAGAAATAACGGGGCAGATCACAGACATGAACAGTTTACAATTTGTAAATGTAAATGTACAGGAAGGGGTGGGATAAGTGACAAGAATTTATTTATTGAAAGGTAAATGGATCGCGTGTTTACAAGTTAGCGCCCAATGTAGACGCAAGCCATTGTATCTTTTAACATCAGTGTAAGCACGACAGAAATAATGTCCATACTAGTGTACGTTTTAGGAGTGCAAAGCCAAGTACCTGTAAGTATGTTTTTTAATCTGCTTCCAGATGCATCGAAGCACACGGAGCAGAATAAGGCCATTCGGCCCATCAAGTCTATGCTGCCATTCAATCGTGGCTGATCTATCTTTCCCTCTCAACCGCATTTATAATCTCCTGCCTTCGCCCCATAACCCCTGACACCCTTACTGTCAATCTCCCGCACATGCAGAGTTTAATGAATCAACAAGAACTGGTTGAGAAACTATATAAAAAAAAAGACGCAAAATGCTGGAGTAACTCAGCAGTCAGGTTGTGTCTGAAGTCTGTGGGATGAAGAAGGATCCCGACCTGAAACGTCATCTATCCATGTTCTCCAGAGATGCTGCCTGAACCGCTGAGTTACTCCAGCACCTGTTTATTTTATGTAGACCAGCATCTGCGATTCCTTGTGCCTACATCTTGAGATACAGCAAGTTTGAGTGCTTGAAGGCACATGGAAACATTGAAAATAGGTGCAGGAGGAGGCTGTTCAGCCCTTCGTGCCAGCATCGCCATTCATTGTGATCATGGCTGATCATCCACAATCAGCAACCCGTGCCTACCTTCTCCCCATACCTCTTGATTCAGCTAGCCCCAAGAGCTCTATCTAACTCTATTTTAAATTAATCCAGTGAATTGGAGTGGGAGATTGCAACTTTCAGCTGGTCCACCCTGTTTTGACTAATGCAATCAATCACAAACAAGATCAAATAGAACAAGTTGACTTAAGGCCCTGTCCCACTTTCCCGAGTTACTCACGAACTCTCCCGAGTTTTCCCCTTGATTCGAACTCGGGGAATGTTGGGTAATGTCGGTAGCGAGCTCATAGGAGTTCGTAGGAGTCCGTAGATGTTTCTTAGCGGCTCGTAATGCCAGCCATAGGAACTCAGGGCATCAGGTAAGTCGGGAAGTTTTTTCAACGATGAAAAATGTCCATGATTTTTAAAAAAATAGCCCCGAGTACCTACGAACGGCTATTACCATAATTCTCTGAGTTCGAATCAAGGGGAAAACTCGGGAGAGTTTGTGAGTAACTCGGGAAAGTGGGACAAGGCCTTTACAACTTTAGGCTGTGCACGCCATACGCAAGAAGAAGATCCAGTGAATTGGCCTCTACTGCCTTCTGTGGCCGTGAATTCCACAAATTCACAACTCTCTGGGTGAAAATGTTTTTTCTCATCTCAGTTTTAAATAGCCTCCCCTTTATTCTTAGACTGTGGCCCTTGGTTCTGGACTCCCCCAACATTGGGAACATTTTTCTTGCTTGTCCAGTCCATTTATAATTTTATATGTTTCTATAAGATCCCCTGTCATCCTTCAACCTGTATGATCAGCCATGATCATATTGAATGGCGGTGCAGGCTCGAAGGGCCGAATGGCCTACTCCTGCACATATTGTCTATGTTTCTATCAATGTTTCTAAACTCCAGTGAATACAAGCCCAGTCTTTCGAATCTTTCCTCATATGACAGTCCAGCCACCCCGGGGATTAACCTTGTGAACCTACACTGCACTCCCTCAATAGCAAGGATGTCCTCCCTCAAATTGGGAGGCCAAAACGGCATTACAATACTCCAGGTGTGATCTCACCAGGGCCCTGTACAACTGCAGAGGATATTCCCTGTACTCTTTACTCCTGTACTCAAATCCTCTCGTTATGAAGGCCAACATGCCATTCTCTGTCTTCACTGCCTGCTGCACCTGCATGTTTACATAAAGGGAAATAGGAAGGATGAGCCATTTTCTTCAAGGAGTAGTGACCCTAGGTATTGTGCCCATAATACGTAAATGATAAGATCACATTTATTTCGAGAACTTAAATAATTCTGATCGTGGGTACATAAATGATAAGAGGGCCTGGTACAATAAGTGATCATCAACAGCACATAAAATTCAAATAATTTGAGTCAATTCTGGCAAGTGGCTGTTATGTGTAATTGTTATTGATGTTTTCCACTAATTATCAGGTTACACAGATTGAAGATGGAGCAATGACTGTCCTTGAGATTGTCTGTTTCAGACCAGAATCATTTCAACTCCATCCCAATTTATGATTTATGCTGCTGCGGAGAACCACGAGTAATAATTACGCTAGGAGACAGATCTTCAGCTCCACATATGAAAGTCTGCCTTTTGAGGATTTTCTCTTCATTATTTACTATCATATCTTCCGGCAGCTCGGCACCTTTAAGCAATGGTTCCAGTCACTTGCAGCATCCAAGCTTCCAACATGTTTCGAGCTTTTATTGAACCACTTTTTAACTCCTTGACTGCTGAATGGCACTTGCCATTTTTAAATTATTTGTGTATCCTTCCTATATGACAGTAAGAAATTATTGTATTGAAATATGCGCATGTTAATATTAAACAGTCCAGGCGGCACGGTGGTGCAGCGGTAGAGTCGTTGCCTTACGGCGCCAGAGACACAGGTTCGATCCTGACAACGGGTGCTGTCTGTACGGAGTTTGTACGTTCTACCCGTGACTGCGTGGGTTTTCCCAGGATGGTCCGGTTTCCTATCGCACTCCAAATACAAACAGGTTTGTAGGTTAAATGGCTTCGGTCAAGATTGTAAATTATCCCTAGTGTGTACAATAGTGCTAGTGTACTGTGACCATTGGTCGGTGTGGACTCAGTAGGCCGTAGGGCCTGTTTCCACGCTGTATCTCTAAACTAAACTAAACTAAACTAAACTACCATAAATATGAATGCAATTGGCTACAAATACCCAATAACCAATGAAGTATGGCGTATAGGGGTGCACAGCCTAAAGTTGTAGGACAACTTGTCCTATTTGATCTTATTTGATTGTTCACGCCAGGTTGTTTGCATTCGTCGAAACAGGGCGGACCACGCGAGGGTTGCAATCTCCCACCCCAGTGACAAAACTATGAAAGAGAAAGGACACAAAGTGTTGGAGTAAAGGAAGGATCCCGACCCCAAACGTCACCTCTCCATGTTCTACTGAGATGCTGTCTGACCCACTGAGTTACTCCAGCACTTTGTGTTCTAGACAAAATTACAAACTACTTTTATCCTTGGCCACATATTAAAAATGCAGCCTTGTGTTCCAAAAGGAAACATGTTGGGTTAACAAGCTGAAGCAGTTGAATAGCTGGGTGGCACAGTATCGGAGGTGATAGAGCGGCTGCCTCACAGCCCCGAGACCCAGGTTCAATCCTGACCCCGAGTGCTGTCTATATTGAGTTTGCACGTTCTCCCTGTGATGACATGGGTTTCCTCCGGGTGCTCCGATTTCCTCCCACATCCCAAATGCATGCGGGTATTATAGGTCAATTGGCCTCTATATAATTGCCGCTGGTGTGTCGACATTCAATGGGAAAGTGGGATAAGATCATGTGAACAGGTGATCGATTGTCGACGTGGTCTCAGTGAGCCGAAGGAACTATTTCCATGCTGTGTCTTTCAATCAATTCAATCAATAATCACTTCATGAATAACACTGGGATAACCAGCATCCAAGGTAAGGAGTGTTGGGAAGAACTGCAAATGCTGGTTTAAATCGAAAGTAGACACAAAATGCTGGAGTAACTCAGCGGGACAGGCAGCATCTCTGGAGAGAAGGAGTGGGTGATGTATCGGGTCGAGACCCTTCTTCAGACTGATGTCAGGGGAGTGGGCGGGACAGAGACGGAATGTAGTCGGAGACAGTAAGACTGGTGGGACAACAGGGAAGAGGGAGGGGGTGGAGTGAGAGGGAAAGCGAGGGCTATTTGAAGTTAGAGAAGTCAATATTCATACTGCTGGGGTGTAAGCTACCCAAACAAAACATGAGGTGCTGTTCCTCCAATTTGCGCTGGGCTTCACTCTGACAATGGAGGAGGCCCAGAACAGAAAGGTCAGATTGGGAAAAGGAGGGGGGTTTAGAGTGCTGAGCAACCGGGCGGGAGATCAGGTTGGTTAAGGCGGACTGATCGGAGGTGTTCAGCGAAACGATCGCCAAGCCTGCGCTTGGTCTTGCCGATGTACAGAGGTTGACACCTGGAACAGCGGATACAGTAGATGAGGTTGGAGGAGGTGCAAGTGAAGAAGGTAAGAAGCTCAGTTGAATCAACAAATACAAAATGAAATTAATTATGGAACCTCAAATGGAAAGTCCTATAAATGTACAATAAAGTCATGTCATATAGACTGCACAGTTCCACAATTGATTGGGTTTACACTGTTTACCTAATAGGAAAGTTGTGTAATAGCCAGTGTCTCACATGAACCAATCCCTTTAAATGGAAATGTTAAGCAGATCACAAAATAAAAATTGTGAATTACTTGTCCCAATTTTTTAAGATTAAATAAATTGCTCTTTATATGACACTGATCTAAATGACAATAAATAATTGTGCCTAAATATACCAATTCTACGGATTGGTTAAATATCAACATATCATACAATTCTTAAAATAAAATGGTGGAAATACAAAGAGATTTATGAAAAATAAACATAAAATAGTGTGGTAGACATTCAAAAAATATATTCCCAGAATGCAGGGAGCTTTGAAAGGTTCATTGGAACAAAGGAAAGTGTTGATTTAAAATATTATTGGCATATACATTTTTTAACAATACATATTCCAAGCAGTGCTCTTCCCATCTTTTCCTTTTCTTCTTCATAGCTGAAACCAAAACAGCGAGTCAGACTGATCAATAACTGCCCAACATTTGCACCAACAATACGCGGAGGGAGCGCATTCCGAAATCAATGCTGTATTTACGGGAGAAAAATCTACATCTCCATCGCTCCCCACCTCTCGAAATTGAAGAAAAGTCTTTTGCGTGTACGTGGCTGCATAAAATATAATTTTGGCAGGAAAGAAATCAGCATATTTTCATAAATACAATCTCCTGTTCCTTCTGCCCAGAAATATGATGAGCCGTTCCTTTGTGGCCACGAAGCCTATGATATTGATTGCTCCTCACAGTCCCACTCTGCTTCAGAAATTATACCCACCAGCTAACACACAGTAAATACAGTCTGCTGCAATAAATTAATCACCAGCACTGTTCCCGTGTTGCCTCATTACTCCAAAAATTGAATATTTTCCATTAATTTCTAGCATTCCTATTAGAATCCCTGACCGAGAAAATGAATGATTTTGTTAGTAACATCCTGCTTCATGTGAACGGACTGAATCCGATTTTAACATGGAATTTTACAGTAGATTGGAAGTTTAAAACGGCATCTCTAATAGTGGATGTATCCATTAAGGTCAGGTCTGCTAAGGACAAATCCTTTCCAATGTCAGCTTGCAAGTGTCAAGATCTATTCTTTTAAACGCATTTACACCTCGATAGATCAAATACCTGTTTGAATTGGATTTATCTGTGTTGAAATGGAGTTTATTTTTGAGACTCCGAGATCTCGTGACTTTACTGTCAGGAGAGACAGCAAAGAACCATTTCAATTACGTATATATTACAGCTGTATATTGATTAATCCTTTAAAGCTACATCAGTCCTGGAGAAGACAGAGTTTCTATTAACTTTAATGACATAAAAATATTTTAAAAAATTCTAACCCAATTGAAATGCTGCAAAATGTGAGGAATTATTGAATCACATTATATTGTGGAGAGTAAATGGAAAACTACCCAGTAAAGACCTCTGACTATTTTTGTATTAATGTGTGATGTTATTTGATATTATGCTGCAGAGATATTAATTGCAGCTCAACGGATCAGTAGGCAATTCAAACTGATTTAACAATACACGCTGAAGGAACACAATTAAGGCGACACAGTGGCCAGAGACCCGGCTTCGATCCTGATCTGTGTGGAGTTTGCACGTTCTCCCTGTGACCGCGAGGTGCTCCAGTTTTCTCCCACATGCTACAGACATGCTGGTTTGCAGATTAGTCGGCCTTTGCACGTTGCCTTAGTGTGGACGAGAAAGTATGATAACGTAGAACTAGTGTGCATGGATGATCAATGGTCGGCATGGCCTCGGTGGACCAAAGGGCCTGCTTCTCTATCTCTAAACTAGACTAAACTAAACTACCGATAAAAATAGCCAAAGCTATGGTCACCAAAAAATAAACATAGTCACATGCGCAAGGCAAAAAACAAGTTCAGATAATTTTTTTTTTTAAGAAGTATGTCTTTCAATCAACAGAGGCCAGCAGATTAATTTAGATTGTTTGATCATTTCTCCAAGCTCCAGGAAATGATTGTTTTTGTGCTTCTGAATGAAGGAAATGGATGAAAAGGGAAAGGTAACTCAATTGTAAAAGGACAGAGAAGAAAGCTGTGTAGATAGGAACTGCAGATGCTGATATATACCGAAGATAGACACAAAGTGCTGGAGTAACTCAATGGGCCGGGCAGCATCTCAGGTGAAAAAGGATGGGTGCTGTTTCAGGTCGGGACCCTTCTTCAGACTCGAAGAGTATTCAGAAGAAAGCTGTTCTTTTTAAAAACACAGGTAGACTAACTGGCTTCCCTAAATTGCCCCAGTTGAGTAGGTAGTGGATGTGAAAGTAGATAGTGGTAGGATATCATCGCACTATGTGAACGGCTGATCGGTGGTTGGAAAGGACTTGGTAGGCCGAATGGCCTGTTTCCAACATTATTCCCTTTATCGTGTATCTGTACACTGTGGATGGCTTGATCGTAATCGTGCGTAGTCTTTTCCACTGACTGGATAGCACTCAACAAAACAGCTTTCTATTGTATTTAAGAAGGAACTGCAGATGCTGAAAAATCGAAGGTAGACAAAAGTGCTGGAGAAACTCAGCGGGTGCAGCAGCATCCGAGGAGCGAAAGAAATAGGCAACGTTTCGGGCCGAAACCCTTCTTCAGATTTTTATTGCTGCTTGGTGCACGTGACAATAAACCAAACTAACTAACTAACGGCCTGAAGAAGGCGCTCGACCCGAAACATCACCCATTCCTTCTCTCTAAAAATGCTGCCGGTCCCGCTGAGTTACTCCAGCATTTTGTGTCTACCTTCGATTTGAACCAGCATCTGCAGTTCTTTCCAACACATACTGACGAACTATCTGTAAACTAAAAATAAAAGTAAATTAATTAATTAGCTAGAATTTTAAAAGAAAAATGTTGAAACTTCATAAATGATGACTTTCTTTGAGATAAGACTTTCCTTGATTGGGCAAAGGATAATATCTGGTTATTTAACTAGGGAAGCTGTTTCCCTGTGGGAACATTATCAAGGTGACACATGCCATTGCTTTGAATCTCAATTAAGTTTTATGCTTTCTGGAGGGAAGGATTTTCCTGAGATAAGGTGAGGAGTTGGAATCGAGGTAAATAATTCCCTGGTAAGGAAGCTTTCTTTCAGAAATATCAAGGACAGGTAAGGGGGACATACCTGGCTAATTCAGCTGGACCTTTTGAAAACCATCAGGGGGGATTGATGTGCTGTTGACAGTTCAGGTTAAAGCTTTAGCTGCTTAAAACAAGTTTTAGGCAGTTTGTGGAATGTTAAAGTTTTATCATTCATTAAAATGAAACGTTACGTTTGTTTAATCATAACTGGTGCCCTTACAAGGAGTAGGACAAGTGTTCTGAGCATCCCGTTGAAATAATGGACAACTAGCATCTACAGAGAGAAGAAAGTGCCGCTAAACTTATCCCATCCTCGTTTCCCACATCATCTCTGGCATTCTCCAAGGTTGTCTCCAAATTGCCAGTTAGAGGCATAGAGTCATACAGCATGGAGACAGGCCTTTCGGCCCAACTTACCCATGCTGACAATGATACCCCATCCACAATTTGTGCTAGTGAACCAACATGCCCCATCTACACTAGTTCCACCTGCCTGCATTTGGTGCATATCCCTCTAAACCTATCCTATCCATGTACCTGTGCTAATGCTTCTTAAACGTTGTGATAGTACCTGCCTCAACTACTCCCTCTGACAGCTCATTGCAGATACCTACCACCCTTTGAGTAAAAAAACAGTCCCTCAGGTTCTTATTAAATCTTCCACTTCACCTTAAACCTATGTCCTCTGGTTCATGATTCTCCTATGGGTAAAAGACTGTGCATTGACCCTATCGATTCCAATTGTTTGTCAGCAGCCCAACGCTGCCTAGAATTCCACTGATTTGGCTCCAATGCATCCTAAGGAGATAATGTGGGCAATTGAGTTAATATTGAAGTTGCTGGGTAGGCTGTAAGCCACATCCTTGTTGTGGTTGATGCCAACATTTTGTGTGTCACTGCTCACATCCTAGCAAGTTTTGGAATATCCAACCTTGACTTCATTTTACATCCTTTGCCTCTGAGAAACCATCCATAATAATCCGGGAAGTAAAGGGAGCTTCCACAACTGTGTCTACCACCATCCTACGATGTTCCCCAACTTCTCCTTCCACAGTAATGGTAGGGATGGTCTTGGCCTGTCAACGACGGCAGTCAGTTGCCTTGGTTTAATATCTCTTCCAGCTGTCAGCCACTCCAGAGGTCCACCATTCCCTCAACGTTGCACTGTAGTATTGGTCTGGACTTTTGGCTCTTACATCTCTGGAGTAGAATTTGAACTCCCAAACTTCGAGTTCAGAGATGATGAGCCATATTGGCCACATTAGAATGGCAGAGCAAAACAACATAAATATGCATGTAAAAATTCAGCATGGAAACATTCCCTTCAGCGCCCCAAGTCCACGCAGGCCATCGATCACCCATTTACACCAGTTCTATGTTATCCCACTTTCTCATCCACTCCCTAAACACTCTGGGCAATTTACAGAAGCCAATTGACCAGCAAACCTGCATGTCTGTGTGATATGGAAGGAAACCGGAGCACCTAGAGGAAACCAACACGGTCACGAGGAGAACTCAATACTGACAGTACCCGAGGTCAGGATCGAACGTTGGGCCCCTGGCGCTGTGGGGCTGCAACTCTACCAGCTGCGCCATCGTGCCAGCTGGCACAGTTGGTAACAAACCTCTGAAGAACTGAAGAGCATATGTTGAAAATAGACTGAATTAGATATTGGGCTTCTGAATGGTCCTTCTGTATGCCAGGGTATGGTCCGACTCACCTCTACCCCATTGCAGACATTGGACTCTACCTATGGAACTGATGTGCTACACTGCAGAGAACTGTATTCCTCACTCTGCATCTTCCCCTCTGCTCTACCTATTGTACTAGAGTTTTGCTTGATTGTATTTATGTACAGTATTATCTGTTCTGACTGGATAACATACAGAACAAAGCTTTTCACTGTACCTCGGTACGCGTGACAATAATAAACCTAAACCAAAAACAAGCAGTACAAATGCAGTGGATTAACAACAAATTGGATGAACAAACTTAACACTGGCTGAATAGGCAAACTAAAAGTATAATTCTTCATCCCTCAGAAAATAAACTTCTTCAGTTTGTGGCCCAGTAATTTGCCTTTATTTTGACTGCACTCGTCATATGTTCCTACATTTCCCTATTTAGTTCCTATGCTCTTTTTGTCACCAATTCATTTCAGTTTTTGAATTGGGTTATGGACCCTGCTTGGAGTTTTCGTGCCAATTGGTGCTGTGTTTAAGGTTAGAAAGCTAGCATTTGTTATTTGCAGTTAGTGCATTAGTTAATGCATTTTTCATTAGTGGAGCCTGTAAGGTCAGTTGATGAATGTGACACAATCGCGAATGGAATGGTGATATTGATGTTCAGCTATTGTTTTCAATCCAGAAGAGAGAACAAAATGCATTTTAAAAATAATAATTTATTTCGAGAACAAGCATAAAGACAGTTGACACGCAATTCTGGTCACCTGCATTACAAGAAAGATGTGGAGGCTTTGGAGAGGGTGCAAAAGAGGTTCATCAGAATGATGCCTGGATTAGGGGGTAATAGCTACACTGAGAGGTTGAACAGACTGGGATTGTTTACTCTAGAACACCAAATGTTCAGGAGAGACCTGATAGCAATCTATTGTATGTGTATATGTTGTGTGTGTATATATATATATATATATATATATATATATATATATTGTGTGTGTGTGTGTGTGTGTGTGTGTATATATACTATATATTTGTGTATATATGTGTGTGTGTGTATATATAACATATATATTGTATGTACACACACAAAAATGTGTGTAATTTACATTTTATAATATATACAACTATAGAATATATAACATATTTATATAAATACATACACATGTATTATGAGAGGATATATACACACATAAATATATATTTTATATATATATATCTATATATATTATATATATATTTATATATATATATATATATATAATGAGAGGCAAAGATTGAGTAGACAGTCGGAAGCTTTTCCCAAGGGTGGAAATGTCAAAGACGAGAGGTCGTAGCTTTAAGGTGAGAGGGGCAAGATTTAAAGGAGTTGTGTCGGGCAGTTTTTTACACAGAGGGTAGTCGGGGCATGGAACGCGCTGCCAAGGGTGGCAGTGGTGGCAGATACGATAGTGGTGTTCAAGAGGCTTTTAGATAGGCACATGGACATTCAGGGATATGAACCAAATGTAGCCAGATGAGATTAGTTTATCTTGGCATTATGTTAGGCCCAGACTTTGTGGACTGAAGGGCCAGTTGCTGTGCTGTACTCTCTTTGTTCTATGATTTTACTTCAAAATAGTGGATGTGTACAATGGAAAAACTTGGTGTCTTTTACTAATTACAGCAAAAAGAGAGAACCTTCAGCTCATTTTGAGAAGGCAATCCCGTCAGTACCGTCACCTCCGCCTTCCGCATTTAACTCTTGTGCCTCCCATCTCCCGATTTTAGACTCATTTGCCACTTATTCACTCTAACAGGGTGGTCACTTAATTCTATAGAGTCCATTTTGGACATGGGAGGAAACTGGACTAGCTAGAGGAAACCCACTCAGTCACGGGGAGAACGTGCAAACTCCATGCAGACAGCACCCGAGGTCAAGATTGAACCTGGGACGCTGGAGCTGAGAGTAACAGCACTAACTGCTGCACAATCGCGCCACCTCTCTCTAGAACCTGGCCACTGCAAAAGATTTATGAGGCCTGACACACCCCTAACAGCACTTTAAATTTGAATGTGAATGTATTGGACTGTTATAAAACAAGAAAGGTTACAGTGATACACCAATGAAAGCAATTTGTTGTTAAAGCCTACAGCATAAGACTTTATGATTCCCAAAATGTTCACATACCAGTTCTTAATTATTTTGCATCTTTAATCTAGACACAAGGAACACCAGTAGCTGGTTTACAAAGAAAGGCACAAAATGCTGGAGTAACTCAGAGGGTCAGGCAGCATCTCTGGAGAACATGGATCGGTAAAATTTCAGGTGGGGATGTTTTATCTATTGATCAAATGTTAACTTTGCAATGTGTGCTTGTAAATTGCGTCCTTTCTATGATAGGGAGAAAGGAAGTCCCAAAAATATTATGAACTATCTCACAAATATATTATAATCTAAACACCTCACGGTACGGACACTAAGTTAGATTTAATGATTTTTATAATCATATCAGCATCAGGGAGCTGGGTTTGATCCTGAACTCGGATGCTCTCTGCGTAGAGTTTGCACGTTCTCCCCAATGACCAAGTGGGTTTCCTCCGGGTGCTCCAGTTTCCTCCCACATCCCAAAGACGTACGGGTTTTAGGTCAATTGGCCCTCTGTAAATTGTCCCTAGCGTGTAGGGAGTGGACGAGATATTGGGATGATGTAGAACCAGTGTGAAGAGTGATCGATGGTCGGCGAGGACTCAGCGGACCAAGGGGGCCTGTTTGCATGCTGCATCTCTAACCTCTGACACAAAATTATTTTTGCTTTGTGTGGGGGGGGGGGGATCGGGAGGAATTTCTACAACATGTAACGTAATGGAGAATTCCCAATCAGCCCGGCGCAATTTATCCTTTGAATCAATGGAGGTGTTCCTGACCCAGTCCGATTTTGCGGTTTTAAGCAGGAGAGTGTTGCAAGAATTTGCGCTGGGCCGAGATAACAAGAAGGAGCTAAATCCCTGACTGAAAGCTGGCCGAGAACAGATAGGCTCCCTGAGTTGCAGCTCCCAGCCCAGGCATGCTGCTGTCAATAAATCAATAGATAATGTTCGCTGTCTGAAATATGGTTGAAGAAACCGTTGTCAAGTGGTTGTTTGATGGCTGGACAGTGGGCAGTGGAACTGCAGAAAGGCCAGAGGTGACTGTCACCTTGAGGTGTACTGTACACTGCCCATTCAATCAATTAAACATGGTATTTGAGCTTCAATTGGACAGTAGTAATCTCCTCCCCGCTTTGCAAAGGACGAGGTTGAGGAAGATCGACATTAAAATGGGAGATTCTTCACACACTCGGGCATCCTTTGTAGACTTTAAACATTTAGACTCGAGAGGTACAGCGTGGGTACAGGCCATTCGGCCCACCGAGTCCGCGCCGGCCAGCGCTCACCCCGTACACTTGCACTATCCCACACGCTGGGGACAATTTGCGGAAGACAATTAACCTACAAACCTGTACATCTGTGGAGTGTGGGAGGAAACCGGAGCACCCAGAGAAATCCCACGTGGTCACGGGGAGAACGTACAAACTCCGTACGGACAACACTAGTCGTCAGGATCTAAGTTCTCTGGCGCTGTAAGGCAGAAACTCCACTGTTGCGCCACTGAGCTGCCCTGTTTGATTCAGCTATATATTTATTAGCCCATGTACAGAACAATTGAAGTTAATTTCATTATTGCTCCACAAAGCTCACATTAAAAAAGAAATAGTGAATTTTAAGAATTATACACAGTCACTGTATAATTCTTATAATTCACTGTTTCTTTTTAAATTGACCTTAGATAAAGTTACCAGCTTATAAATCAATTGGAATATTTTAAGTGTATTTGTAACATATTATTAAATCACCTACCTACATTTAAAATCTTCCTTTTCCTTGGAAACACTATCTAAACATGAACTATAACTTCTAAGTTGGAAATGGTGCAGAAGTGATTCACCAAGATATTACCGAGGATTACTGACTTGAGTTATAGGGAGAGGTTGGAGAATCTAAGATTTTTGTGTAGGAGGCTGAAGGGCAATTTTATTGAGGTGTACAAGATCACGAGGGATGTGGATAAAGTGAATCCTCACAGTCTTTTTCCAAGGGTAGAAGATTCTACAACAAGAGGTCATAGGCTTATGATGAGAGGAGGGAGATTTAAAGGGGACTTCCGAGGTAACTTTTTCACTCAGAGGGCTGTCCGTATCTGGAATGCACTGCCAGAGGAAGTTATAGAAGTGGATGCAATTGTGAATTTTTGAAAGACATTTGGGCAGAAACATGGATAGGAAGGGTTGGTGAGATATGGGCCAAATGCAGACTAGACCAATGTGCCAACTTGGTCGTCATGGACAAGGTGGGCCGAAGGGCCTGTTGCCATGCTCCATGATTCTCTGAACAATGTAATTGTAAAATCAGATATTAAATATAAAGTAAAATGATGGCAATCCAATGATAAGTTCACAATGGGGATACAAATATGGACAGATGTTATTTCTTAACAAATTATATATTTATAATATTTACAACAGTTTGCAGAATGTAAGCATGGATCAGCTGTATGACTTCTCTTGGATTATATTCATATTCTATCTGTGCGCAAAGTTGCTGATTTAGTCCGCTATCAATATTCCTCCTCATCCAATTTCTTATTCTTCACTCTTCATTTCTACTTCTTTGATCTTTAACTTTTTAAAAACTTTGGGGGGGGGGGGGGGGGGAGAGGAATATGGCGCCTCAAAGCTTCCGAGACCCTGGTATCTCTGCTGCTGTCTGTCTGGAGTTTGCATGTTCTCCCTGTGACTCTCTTTTCCTGCTTTGGATGAATTCTCCTTTATCCGATTAAAAATGCCTTTACATTGCCCTTGGGCAGCGTAACATGATAGAACGCAGAGCATAGACATGTACTGCACAGGAACAGGCCATTCAACCAACAACGTGATACCAAGATAACTAATCTCATCTGCTTGCACGCGATTCCATATCCTTCCATTCCCTGCATATTCATGTGGCTTTCCAAAAGCTTCTTAAACACCCGCTATCACATCTTCCTCCACCACCACCCTCTGCGTAAAAAAACCTGCCTTGCACATCTTCTATAGACTTTGCCCCTTTCATCTTAAAGCTATGCCCTGTAATATTTGATATTTTCATCCTGCGAAAAGAAGTTGTGTGTGTCTACCTTATACTATGCCTTTCATAGTTTTATATACACCCATCAGATTTCTACTCAGTCTCCAACGCTCCAGAGAAAATAATCCGATCTCTCCTTCTAGCTATTGCCCTCTAATCCCGGCTGCAGTTATGGCAAACCTCCTCGAAACCCTATCCAAAGCCTCCACATCCTTCCTGTAATGGGACGACCAGAACAGTTGAATACCAGCAAAAAACCCTCAGGCTATCTACAAAGGGAAGGAAATGAAGACTTTTAACGTTATTAAGGCATTGAATTGTTGTTCAATTTCTGTAAGAAACCGAGTACAATATAATTGTACAACAAATGGACACGGTGCCAAATATCATACAGCACAGAAACAGAACCTTCGGCCCAACTCATCCATGCTGACCAAGATGGCCCCATCTACGCTCGTCCCATTCTCCCACATTTGGCCCTTATCCTTTTCGACCTTTCCTATCCATGTACCTGTCCAAGCGCCTTTAAAATGCAGTCACAGTACCGCCCTCAACTGCCCACAATACTCTAAGACTTTGTGTCTTTCTTTGTAAACCAGCACCAACGGTTTGCAGTTTCTATGCGATACTCTAAATTCGACTTAACCAAAGTCCCTTAAAGCTGCATCATGACTTCCTGACTGCTCTACTCAATGCATTGCTGGATGAAGGCAAGCATACCGTACGCCTTCTTTACCAAAGTTACCAGCTTCCTAATGGGCCTGCCCCACTTACCTACATTTTCGGCAACTGCCGGCACCTGCCATAGGCCGTTGCAGGTCGCCTGTTGAAAATCCAGCTGCGACCAGAACAAGGTACGACTCTTTGGGTGACAACTCACGACCTTACAGGGTGTCGGCTGCATGGTCGTGAGTAGTTTCCTCAGTCGCCCAAACAGTTGTAGCGCCTTTCTGGTCGCCGCTGGATTTTCAACATGTTGAAATTTTTCAGTGACCTTGAACGACCTATGACAGGTGCCGGCAGTCGCCAAAATAGTCGCGTACATGCGATCTGTATTGGACGTTGAGTTCTTTGTCTCATGTTTACCATGTGGCCATCATGTAAAATATCTAAACGCCGCATCAAGTGGTAATTCAGTACTTTGGAAAGGATTCTCAGAACAATCATAAAATCCCCACTGACCTTTTCACACCCTGTTCTGTTGCAGTTGAAGGTCACTGTCTGACAGGATGCAATGTTCAGGAAGTGTAATTAACATGAAATGAAGTGTTTGCTGTGTAAAGTGTCAAACTAAAAACCATTTTTTTTTTTTTTTTTTTTTTACATACGTGTGATATTAGCATTACATGAAGAATCAATGGGGAATCAATAAGGCAAATAGTCATCCTAAATTTTTGCAAGCGTCACTGTGAGATTGAGGCTTGGCTCATATTTCCCAGAAATGAAACAAAGCATTAATCTTTTCTAACAGCTGGTTAATCTTTTGCACATCACACCTTGCTTTTCCTGTCATATTTCACTCTGCAAATCTGGATATTACATGCAATTTAGGGAACGGTTGTGTTTTTAAAGCATTTTCATTGATTTTTTTTTTTGCTTCTCTTATAAACATCAAAAAAGTGTATATTTGACACACAACGATGACATGGCCAGCCAAGAAAGATAAAATAAATTGCCCTGAGTTTAGAACGCTCGTATCCGACATAGAACATGACCATCAAGTGTACAAATGTCAGAACACGTCACAGAAGATATTTTGTTTGATTTCTAATTTAGCCCGGTGAAATATTAAAATAAAGCCTTTATATGACATACTAAACACTGCACTAATGAAAAACATTGATTTTTTTTTCCCCTCTCCAATAATTTAAATCAAACTCACAATATCTTAAAAAACATAATTCACATTTTATAGTTAATTATCGGTACGTGTTAACGTTAGTCTACCAAGCAATTGAGGCAAACCAAGCGATTTTTTTTTTCCCAAGCACATAAGGCCACAACAGCAGCAAATTATTGCATTTGAACAAAGCCCTTTCTTTCACATCCCTGGGCCTTGTCAAAGCGCATTTCCCAATTAGAAGCTAAAAATATTCTCCTCTTGTCTCCATGCAGTATTGATTTTGCCTGTAGCAGTGTCTATGAACACTGTAGGGGGGTTGGGGGTGGTGGTGGAGAGGGGGGTGGGGGAAAGGTGCAAGTACCCAAAGATCAGCAAGGCTTTTCTTTTCATAGAGCACTGAGTTGAAGCCCTGCGTGTCTGATTAGCCCAACTGACCACTGATAGGGAATCAGAATCAATACCCAATCGACCTGCCAAGCAAAGCAAATGTAGATTGGCTGTAGGTCAAAGTGCCTTAATTCTAGCTTGGGGTGAGCTAATCAGCGAGAATCCAGGGTTACGATTACTTCTGCTCAAACTGCTGAATTAAAGATCATTTTCTGTATCAACAAATAATTCAGCAGTGCCTTTCCAGAATCGGCGCTGGTTGGGAATGCATGTCTGGGTTTTAGCCTGCTTTTTGTTTTGTTTCTTGCAGTCGTGTCTGATCTTACAGTGGTCAGTCTTTTTTTGTCGTTTGCCTATTGCTGTCCAGGAGGTTGAATGGACACTGGGCGCCGGCCATTTTGTGTTGTCTCGGCATGTTTGTCGCCGGCTGCAGCTGGAAGCGAATATTTCACTCGGCTTCATTATCCGTCGCAAATTAAAATGCACGGTCGAAACGGCGCCGGTCATTGACGTCTGCTTCTCGTGCGGAGAAGCGAGACTCCTAACCCCATGTCTGGCTGGTGAACTAACTCTGTGGAACATCCATTCACATTCAATTTGTGCGTGGACCATAAGACTATACGACATAGGAGCAGAATTAGGCCATTTGGCCCATCAAGTCTGCCCCACCATTCAATCACGGCTGATCTATTTTGTCACTCTCAACCCCATCCTCCTGCCTTCACCCCGTAACCTTTGACTAAGCACGGACTGGCATAGTGGTGCATCAGTAGAATTGCTGTCTCACAGCACCATAGACCCGGGTTCAATCCTGACCTTGGGTGTTGTCAGAAAGGAGTTTCCTCCCTTTGACCATGTGGGTTCTCTCCCATTTTCTCCCACACTCCAATGCCATGCAGGTTTGTAGATTATTTGCTTCTGGAAATTGGCCCTGGTGTGTAGGATATAATTAGTGTACGGATGACCATTGGTCAGTTTGGGCTTTTAGGCTGAAGGGCCCTGTTTCCGCTAAACTAAACTAAACATATCAATCTCCGCTTTAAAAATACCCAATGACTTGGCATTCATGCCCGACTGTGGCAATGAATTCCACAGATTCATCACCCCCTGGCTAAAGAAATTCCTCCTCGTCTCCATGCTAAAGGTAGGTATTTTTATTCTGAGGCTGCACCCTCGGGTTCTAGACTCTCTCACTAATGGAAATATCGTCTCCCCATCCACATGATGTGGAGACGATGTGTACATGATGTGTACAGAGAAGGTTCACCAGACTGATTCCTGGGATGGCAGGACTTTCATATGAGGAAAGACTGGATCGACTCGGCTTGTACTCGCTAGAATTTAGAAGATTGAGGGGGGAATCTTATAGAAACTTACAAAATTCTTACGGGGTTCGGACAGGCTAGATGCAGGAAGATTGTTCCCGATGTTGGGGAAGTCCAGAACACGGGGTCACAGTTTAAGGAAAGGGGGAAGTCTTTTAGAACCGAGATGAGAAAAACATTTTTCACACAGTGGTGAATCTGTGGAATTCTCTGCCACAGAAGGTAGTTGAGGCCAGTTCATTGGCTATATTTAAGCGGGAGTTAGATATGGCCCTTGTGGCTAAAGGGATCAGGGGCTAGGGAGAGAAGACAGGTACAGGATACTGAGTTGGATGATCAGCCATGATCATATTAAATGGCGGTGCAGGCTCGAAGGGCCGAATGGCCTACTCCTGCACCTATTTTCTATGTTTCTATGATTATGGATGATATTGAATGGCGGTGCTGGCTCGAATGGCCCTACTGCACCTATTGTCTATTATCTATTGTCATTCTATCCAGGCCTTTCACTGCGTTGGACCTGCTGGAAGGAAGCAAAGTTAGGCGTGCCATTCCTAATGCCAGCTTACTATTCACATGTGGCTTCGAAAATGTAAGCACACACTGGTCATGATCTGCTGCTTGATGGGTTGAAAAATACAACATGGAAACAGGTCCTTCAGCCCACCAAGTCCACATCATATATACATCACCCATTCACATTAGTTATATGCTATCGCACTCCCAACCTACTGAGGGAAATTTTACAGAGGCCAATTAACCTTCCAACCCACATGTCTTTAGGATGTGGGAGGAAACAAGAGCACCCGGAGAAAACCTATGCAGTCACAGGGAGAACGTGCAAAATCCACACACAGACACATCACCCAAGGTCAGGATTGAACCCAGGTCTCTGGTGCTGTGAGGCAGCAGCTCTACCTGCTGTGACATCGTGCCACCTGTGTTAGACACCAGCAACGATCTCTCAGGTTGTCTCCAAAGGGAAAGGAATGAAGACTTTAACGTTGTTAAGGCATTGGAATGTTGCTCTAATTCTTTAGCAAACTGTGTACTATATCATTGTACAAATATTTGACAACGGAAAAAGAACCATCAGCCCAACTTTCAGTTTAGTTTATTGTCACTTGTACTGAGGTACAGTGAAAAGCTTTTGTTGTGTGCCAACCAGTCAGCAGAAAGACAATACATGATTACAATCGATCCATTTCCAGTGTATAGATACATGATAAGGGAATAATATTTTGTGCCAGGTAAAGCCAGCAAGGTCCAATCTAGGATAATCTGAGGAGCATCAAAGAGGTAGCTAGTAGTTCAGCACTGCTCTCTGGTTGTGGTTGGATGATTCAGTTGCCTGATGTATTTAGCTGTCATTTAGCAGTCCCTTCTAACTCTTCATCTTGGACGCTTTGCTGTTGATTTGGTGTTTGGGACCTGTCGCTCTTCAAGAAGGGGCTGAGGGATCATCCTATAGAGGTGTATAAAATCATAAGAGGCATAGATAGGGTGAATATGTTAACCAATGATGAGTGTTTGTCGGCACTGGGCTTGTAATCGCTGGAGTTTAGTAGAATGAGGAGGGACCTCATTGAAACATACAGAATAGTGAAAGGCTTGGATGTAGTGGATGTGGAGAGGATGTTTCCACTAGTAGGACTAGAAGTCGTAGCCTCAGAAATAAAGAACGTTGTTTTAGGAAGGAGATGAGGATAAATTGATTTAGTCAGCGGGTGGTGAATCTGTGGAATTCTTTGCTGTGGAGGACGTCAGTGGGTATTGGTAAGGCAGAGATAGATAGATTCTTGATTAGTACGGGTGTCAATGTTATGGGGAGAAGGTAGGAGAATGGGGTTAGGAGCGAGAGATAGATCAGCCACGATTGAATGGCAGATTAGACTGTGATGTTTGATGAACCGTGTGGGGTGGGAGGACCCGTTGCTCCCACCCCACACATCAGGTGGCGCTGCACAGGACAAAGGGAGATGTCTTGTATATAGTTTATCCTGTCGGCAGACAGCATCCAGGCAGCCATTGTGACTAGTCTTGCCGCCAGCATTGAGTGAAACGTTAAAGAATTCTGTTGTAAATTAAAGACTTTCAAGTTTTGTGCAGACCTAGAAAACGAACACAAAATAGACCTAATGGGGCGAATGGCCTAATTCTACTCTTATTCCTTTTGACCTTCTGTCTTTTACCCAGGGTCGGGGAATCCTAGAGGGCATAGGATTAGAGGGGATAGAGATGAAATAATTAATAAAAACCTGAGGGGCGGCTTTTTCCACTCAGAAGGTGGTGGGTATATATAACGAGTTGCCAGAGGAGGTAGTTGATACTGTAATAATATTTAGAAGATTCTTGGATAGGTACATGGAAAGGAAAGGTCCAGAGGGATATGGGCCAAAGGCAGCCTAATGGGACCTGCGTAGATGGGCATCTTGGTCAGCAAAGAACGATTTGGGCAGAAGGGCTTGTTTCAAAACTGTATGACTCTCTTACACTTTAACTCCCACTGATCAGTCAGTGGCGACACAAAACCTCAGGTCTACATCTAACTAGCCTGTGAAACAGTCTGTTCTGACCTCACTATCTGAATGAGGATGAACGCAGAATAAAAGGATGTACCTTTGGAAAGGTGATGAGGAGGAGTTTCTTCAGTCAGAGGGTGTTGAAGCTGTGGAACTCATTGCCACAGACGACTGTTTAGGCCAAATCATTAGGTATTATTAAAGTGGAGATTGACAGGTTCTTGATTAGTGTGTCAAAGGTTATGGGGAGAAGAAGGGAGACTAGGGGAATTGAGAGGGAAAGATAGATCAACTATGATTGAATGGCAGAGTAGACTTGATGGGTCGAATGGCTAATTCTGCTCTTATGACATGACTTATGAACATAAACTTATAAAAAATATAAATGAACATCAACATTAAATCTGATGAAAATATCTCTATTATTGTCTCATATCCATGAATAATAGTCTAGCAGTAACTGCTATCAACTATGAAATGCCTTAGCTACGCTGAGGATTTGGCGTTTTTCAGTTTTTAAAATGTATTGAGATTTTGTTGTTGATTATGTTACCTATGACTATTGGGTTTACAGACCTGTTATGCTGCATGTGAGAATTTAATTGTTCTGTTGTCAGCACTTATGACAATGAAACACTCTCGACTCTCTTGACTCCGACTATTAATAACACAAAGCAAGACGTGACAATGAGTGAAAACACCCTCAATTTTTACAAATTATATCTGTTTGAAGTTATTATTCCAAACAGTCAAACATAATATTGATAATATGCAAAAATGACTCAAAGAGCTAATTGTAATTCTGACATTTCAACTTGCAACTTTCACCATTAAAATATGTTCTGATTTATTTCAAGTGGTTCATATTTGATGATTTGCATTGTTTCCAAACTTTAAGATCTAGCAGCTTTTATTTATGAAGTGAGGCGATATAAATGTTTTTTTACACATCTTACTTTCTGCAATGCACCTTCTTGTATGTTGGACTTGTATTTTTATGCGGAGAGTTGCAGCCAAAGGAGGCTGAGGTGTAATCCTCTTTGTAGTTGGTGAAACTAATAGGAAGAACCAGCAATTTGTCAGGACTTAACTGATACAAGAAAACCTCAAAGAAATGAGAAATGGGGCAGGGACAAAGCTCTTTTCCTTCAAAGCTTCACATGGTGACATTGGCTTCAAAGGCCACACTTTAATCTTTGAAGCTTTTCCTACAATGTCAAAGGGAAACTAGTTTCCACTGTGGAAGTCTCCTGTTATAACCAGGTTCATTCTGAAGATCAGCAACATATTTTAGTGCACGATTTTTGCCCAAATCCCGTTTTCAATGCTTCATTCTGTATGTAAGTAACAAGGCTAAGAGCAGGGGAAGCAGTTAATCTAAAGAATTACAAGTATAAATGTATGCCAGGGGAATTTCAAAGGTTAAACTTAAAGCAATTTGTTAAATGGATACAAATGTTTTAGTTTAGCTTAGTTTTAGAGATAGAGCATGCATACAGACACTTTGGCCCACCGACCATCGATCACCCGTTCACACCAGTTCTGTGTTGTTTGTGGAATTCCCTGCCACCGAAGGCAGTGCAGGCCAAGTCACTGGATGGATTTAGAGTTAGATAGAACTCCAAGGGCTAGTGGAATCAAGGGATATGTGGAGATGGCAGACACGGGTTATTGATTGGGGACGATCAGCCATGATCACAATGAATGGCGGTGCTGGCTCGAAGGGCCGAATGGCCTCCTCCTGCACCTATTTTCTATGTTTCTATGTGTTCTTCCATTTTTCTTATTCACTCCCTGCACACTCGGGGCAATTTGCAGAGGCCAATAAACCGTAGGTCTTTGGGATGTGGAAGGAAACCAGAGCACCCGGACATAACCCTCGCGGTCACAGGCGGAACGTGCAAACTCCACACGGACAGCACCCGAGGACAGGACTGAACCCAGGTCTCCGGCACTGTTAGGCAGCAGCTCTACCAGCTGCGCCACTGTGCCACCCAAATGGTTGCCACATTCTGAGGTATTTTGTAACACATAATCCCTGATTGTTTCTTTGAGTTAACATGACAACTGTATAATTTACGTAACACCTCCAGACTTTTACAATCACAGTTTCTTGACATTACATGAAGATCACTATTAAAATAAGCATAGGATAGACACAAGATACAAGATACAAGACACAATAACGCAGTGGGTCACGCAGCATGAGAAAATGGATTTCTCCAGAGATGCTGCCTGACCAGCTGAATTATCACACCATTTTTAATCTATTTTTGGTATAAACCAGCATCTGCAGTTTCTTTTTATTACATTATTAAAATATGCATTATCGAATCAAAGAATATTGCAGCTGGCTCTTTATCTGAAGTTCCAATGCAACTGATGCTGTCTAACTATGCTCTCTTATTCGATTGTTCCTTATCTAATTGGCAAACTCACTTACTTAAAGTAAGATGTTAATGGTGGAAAATAGCTCAAGCTTCCCTTTTTTCCTTCCTTTTTCTCATTCTTTCTTTCATCCCTTCCCTTGGACTTGGGCTCTCACTTATACAATATCCAAGGTAGACACAAAATGCTGGAGAAACTCAGGGGGTGAGGCAGCATCTATGGAGCGAAGGAAATAGGCAACGTTTCGGGTCACGTTGCCAATTCCTTCTTTCCATAGATGCTGCCTCACCCGCTGCGTTTCTCCAGCATTTTGTGTCTACCTTCGATTTTACCAGCATCTGCAGTTCTTTCTCAAACAATTTTATATATCTGCATTGATGTAGTCTAAAGTGTGGTGGGAAAACAACGGCAGAATATAATGATGAGAACATTGCTTAAGTGCAAGATGCAAACTTCACTCCAGAGCATTTAACTGTCGTATATACCCACAACGGAACAATAACATTCGTACTTTCTGCAGCATTATGGGTCTGTGAACACAATACGCCCAGATAATATATAATAAACAATAATTCAATAGATGAAATAGCATAATAAGCGTGCAAAAGTCCTTAATGCAACCAAAGACAGGCCGTAAAAGTTCCTTGTTGAGGTTAGTGTCGCGTCGTGCTCAAGAGCCTGATGGTTGTGGGGTAGATGTTGTTCATGAACCTGCCTGCAGCCCGTTTGTTTTTCCTCTTTTTTAAAATTTTTTAGTTAGTTTAAAGTGTGTTTTTTGGGGAATCTTTGACTTTTATATGTGGGGGAGGGGGGCAGGGTAAGGGGGAAACTAACTCCCAGTCGCTTCTTGGCGGGGACGTGACTATTTCTCCGAGTCGCGTCCTCGCCCCCCACCTCGCGGCCTACCTCCTGGATCGGAGCGGCCTTTCCTGCTGGGGACCGGGAACCGGACCAGAGCTGCAACAGCGGCGGCGCTGGAGTCACCGTGGAGCGGGCGATGCCTACCTGGGTCGCCGTTGGAGCTCCGGAGCGTTGGGCCGCTGCTCCAACATCATGGAGCTCTGGTTTAGAGAGCTCCCAACGCGGGCGGCGCTGACTGTCATCGCGGAGTCCTGGGGCCGAGGGCCTCCAGCGTTGCATCCCCACCCGGCACGGCCAGTGGACCTTGGGAGCCGTGGACTCCGGTAGGAGGGGGCCAACTCGGGGTCCAGGCCACTGAGGACGCCCCCCCAGCCCCGACGTCGGACTTACATCACCACGGGGAGCGGGCCTGAACATCGGGCCGCCCGTAGCAGCGACAGCGGAGGGCTCGGGGAGGCCCTGACCACGGGTGAACATTGGGGAGCATCGGGAAGAGACTGACTTTGGTGCCTTCCCTCACGGTGGGAAATTTTGATCCTGCTGTGAGGGGATGTTTTATGTTGAATTTCTGTCTACTCTGTGTTGTGTTCTTTATTTTTGGCTGTATGGTGACTTCATTTCACTGTGCCAATTGGCACATGTGACAAATAAAATCTATCTGTATCTGTATCTGGTGATTGTGGCTTCTGGATTCCGAGACCTTCTGCCCAAAGGTAGGAGTGAAATCAGAGCATGGCCATGGTGCTGTGCGTCCTTGATGATGTTGGCCGCCATTTTGAAATAGCAGCTCCTTACAGATCCCATAGATTGCGGAGGGATCAGCACCCGTGATGATAGGGCATCTGCGACCCCCTTCATTCCTGGGCGTTCGAGTTGCCGAACCAGGCCGTGATACAACCAGTCAGCATGCTCTCTAATGTGCACCTGTAGAAGTTCAAGGGAGTATTCGCCAATGTACCAAATTATTTCCTCAATGTTTTAAAGCAGTAGAGGCATTGATAAGAGTTTCTTTATCAGGTCATAAGTGATAGGAACAGAATTACACCATTCGGCCCATCAACTCTACTCCGTCATTCAATCATGGCTGATCTATTTCTCTCCTCTGAACTCAATTCTCCTGCCTTCTCTCCATAGCCCCTGACATCTGTACTAATCAAGAATCTATCTTTGCCTTAAAAGTATCCAAAGATTTGGTCTCGACAGCCTTCTGTGGCAAAGAATTCGACCCTCTGACTAAAGAAATTCCTCCGCATCTCCTTCTAAAAGTAACGTCCTTTAATTCTGAGGCTGTGCCCTCTAGTCCTAGACTCTCCCACAAGTGGAAGCATCCTCTCTACATCCACTCTATCCAAGCCTTTCACTATTCGGTAAGTTTCAATGAGGTCTCCCCTCATCCTACTAAACTCCAGCGAGTACAAGCCTAGTGCTGTCAAATGCTCTTTATATGTTAACCCACTCATTCCTGGGATCATTATGATTAATTTAGTGATAATATCTGGAAAAGTAAACTAGAATTTGTAAAATGAACCACACCACCTACATTTGCTAACACAATACTCCTTTATCAATAATCTTAACAGGCCTCTCTATAAGTGAGGTTCTATGACAATGATTCTGGAAATAATGCATTGAAACCTTAAATCAGGTGACTGGGAATATGGAGACACTAAAGATTGCAGATGCTGAATCTTAAGCAAAACACAAAGTGTCGAAGGAACTCAGCAGGTCAGGCGGCATCAATGGAGGGAATGGACCAGCGATAATTCAGGTTGTAACCCTTCTTCAAACTTTAAGAATGGCTAGTCTTAAAGACTTCCTTGATAGGATCAGTCAAACATGAAGCCATCATTTAGTAGAAGGATAGGCGTTGCAAATAGGTAGGAATACTGTTAATAATCAAGTTCTCTTCCAAGTTATAACTAAAATAAGAGGCAAAGTGCTTGAGTAACTCATCGGGTCAGGCAGCATCCCTGGAGAAAATGGATAGGTGACCGCCAGCACTTTGCAATTTTCTTTTGTAAACCAGCATCTGCAGTTCCTTAAGCTATAATTAATTCTGACTTCAGACATGTATTGATGTTGTTGTATCAATGTTGTGGAACCCGTATTTAACGGCATTGTAGAAATGTCTACGCCACACAGGTATATTGGTCCCTGGAGAGGCTTTCTGTGAGTGTGCAATGAGCGTTGTTTTGCCAGCAACACTTGTACCCATGAATACATTTTCAACAAGAACCACGACCACCTTCCTAAAACTCCGGAGAGGCCAAGTTGCAATATTAGTGTTCATCTACTGGAGAATGTTTCAGAAAAACATTTGTTTTCTTTACATTTTTCATACTTGATGAATCTAGACTGTGATTAACAGAGAGATTAGAATAATGCATCTAGACATAGGGAAACTAGAATTACTTTAAACCAAACCATGTCCTCAAAAACATTTAGCATTAAATTAAAAAAATATATCTTTCATCAATTTTGTTCAATTGGGAGGTAAACTGAGTGCATATAGAATATAGAACAGTGCAGCACAGGTATGGGCCCTTTGGCCCACAATATTTGAGCCAAACATGATACCAAGTTAAACTGATCTCATCAGCCTGTACATGATCCATGTGCCTCTATTCCCTGCACATCCATCTGCCTATCTAAAAGCCTCTTAAAGGCCACTATCATATCTGCCTCCACCATCAGCCCTTGGCAATGCGTTCCAGGCCCTCACCAGTCTCTGCCTAAAAAAACATCCCCGCACATCTCAATTATACTTTCTCCCTCTTAACCTTATAGCTATTCCCCTCGAGTGTTGGACAGTTCCACACTGGGAAAAAGGTTCAGAATGTCTACCCTATCTATGCCTCTCATGATGTTATATACTTCTATCAAGTCTATCTTCAACCTCCGATGTTCCAGAGCAAACAATCCAAGTTTATCAAACCTCTCCTTGTAGCTGAAACCCTCGAATCCAGGTAGCATTCTGGTAAATGTTAAAGAATTGACGGAATTGTTCAAATCGTGACATCTAAAGATTGATAATTATATCAAATATAATCAGATATATTTTTTTAATCCTATGAAGGTTTTGTTGCAGGTTGGAAGACCGTAAGAATATTTAAAAAAATCATACGGCTTGTTAAATTGAATGTTTAGAAGCATTGCTGATTGCTTTGTGACCATGCTCCAAAGGGCCAACAGGCAGATAAGACATTCAGACATCGATGCATTTTGAAGTAAAATCAGCGGAAGAGGTAAGATACTTGATGCGATATTGCGCTATGTAAATTTTGAACGTTTCAAGGGGACGCTGGGCATATGGTTAAAGTTTGTTGAAGTGAATGATGGCTGTGTGTAGCAGCTGACTAGTCAACAATAAAGGGATGCTATCTCTTTGAATAATGTATCATGTCCATCCATCACTTCCATTAATGGATAAAGATTGTTATATCTCAGATACCGATGGCTTTTAAACAAAAAAAAACATATATTTAAATACGCTTTTGCACAGACGTCCATTATAAAAGATAATTTAGATTGCACGAATCGATTTTATGATGCTACTGTAAACCGGTATAGTTCCTGAATGTCACTCGTGTCCTTTTTAAATTTCTTAATTAAGCAGTTTTTTATTTACATTTGAACTAATTACACATTGAAAACCAACAATAAAACCTAAAATATTTGCTATTAGGGTGATAGTTCTCCTCGGGCCGAACACTCAGTGCAGGGAGTGTATCGTGCCAGTAATTATGCTAAAAGATTGGTCACAAACTGCCTTGATCAGGCTTTTAGCTGGGTGTTAATCCAAGCAAGTCATTTCAATACAGATATAGATCTTGATTCCAGTCAATAGCTCTCCAACTGATGCAATTGCACATGGTGAAGCAGCCCCATTGATTGACGCCTTGTCACAGTAATTTTGCAGTGCTTCAGATGACAGTAATATCCCACATTTTGCTTCCTCGTTTCCCTGATTCTCGCCGATTGCACTTTGGAGACAATGCAGTGACATTCAGAGTGCTATCTCCTTCATGCCTTCTTGTTTTCCTCAAGCTGATATTGATCCCATTTCTCAGCTCCCCAGAACGTTTGATGTACGCTGCTTCAGTGCATGAACACACTGCTCTGCAAGCATTGCCATGTCCAGAGACACCAGGTCGAAGGAGGTTCTCCATTGCCTCGGCATTGAAATAGTTTCTTAATTGTTCGGTGCCTTACTCAACATTGGCCCTAAAGCTTTCTGCCACACGGAATTTGAGTTTAATGAAGCCACAAGACCACCCTTCACACTGTGACACAATGTGCTGGAGTAACTCAACGGGTTAGCTTGCGTTCTCTCATTAATTGAATGCATGAATACTTTGAACGAGTGAACAAATATTTTATTGTCACAGGTGACAAATCACAATGAAATTCTTTGCTTGCATACCCAAGGTATGCAAATAGTTGCCATATAAAGGGCATTTACAAAGTTACAAAGTATCAGCGCCAGGTCCCTCTTTGTTTCCCCCCCTCCATACTGTCACGTGTACCGAGGTACTTTACAGTGCAAATCTTTGTTTTGCTTGCTATCCAATCTGATCAGATAATAATATCCATAAACATAATCGAGTCAAACTCAAGTTCAACGGATAGAGCAAAGGGAAAGATACGGAGAGCTGAACATAGGTTCTCAGCATTGTTGCGCACCTGTTCCGCAGACAAAGTTCAATGTCCGCTAAGGTGTAGAGGTGAATCAGACAGTATACCAGCTGACTGGTAGGACAATTCAGAAGCCTGATAGCAGAGGGGAAGAAGCTGTCCCCAAGTCAGAAGATGCTCCTGAACTGCAGATGCTGGAATCTCGAGCATGACACAAATTGCTGCAGTAAATCAGCGGGTCAGATAGTAACTGCGGAAGGAATGCATAGGTGACATTTCGGGTTTTTGAACAAAAAGGGTCCTGACCCAAAATGTCACCTATCCAGTCCCTCCACAGATGCTACCTGACCTGCTGAGTTAGCCTAGCACTGTGCTATGGTTGAACAATTGTTTCCTTAAAGCTAACATCAACTGCAATGTAGTGGATCATCATTGCTTTAAATATCCAATTAAAAGTCACTTTCAAAATTCATTTCATTTCAACAATCCTTCCGGTGAGCACCGTTAGGCGCAGAAGACATATAACATAATCACAATGACTAAATATTCACATCACAAAGGGCTTGTGAAATGACTTTATAAAGGGAGGGGAAATTAGAAGTGTTCATATGAGATCAGAGCAATGTAAGGTTTTGACAGAAATGTCTTGCAAAGGGAAGCTGCATTGTCTGTTCCCTGTTTCACATACAAACTTAACAGTAGATCCCAATTATTCTTTTCTTTTGCCTTTGATTCTGGGAAAATCAAAACAGGTCATGACTCTTCAATTCTGACCAGAAGAAGCCCACTGATCGTCTCAATTGAATGCTACCCCCTTTCATAAGCACCCACTCCCGATTTGCAAAGAGTGTTCTGTGAATATATTTCATCATTGTTATTAACCTGGTGCAAATTTGTAACTTGTTGCAAAGGCTTAAAATTTCAAACACAAATACCTGCTTTTTTAGTTGAGTGTTCTGAATGGCTTTCATCGATTTTTCTTTGTGCGGGTAGCTTGCTATTTTTGCTGCATTCATCGACGGCCTTCGGGTGAAGAAAGTAACAATCGTTTGAAAATACAATATCAGATGCTGCTTCTTCCCACCTTCAAACCAACAGAAAGCACAGAATAACAGCACACTATGACTTGCCTTTCGAGACAAATGTGAACCCTTGGCCTGACGAGCGCAGTGTAAAGTGGTGCTTTGCCATGATCTAGTGGCCAAGTACAAACCCAACTCAGTCTTTAAGTTTGCTGATGATACCACAGTGGTCGACCGGATCCTCAAAAACGGCGAGGTGAAGCACAGGGGAGAGATCGAGAACTTTGTGCCAGGGTGTAAGAGCAACAGCTAAACCGTGCAAGTCAGCAAAACTAAAGAGTTGGTTGCTGACCTCAGGAAATAAAGGGGTGAACACAATCCCGTCAGCCTCTTCAATGGAGCTGTTGCAGAGATGGTCGGCCACTGCTTTGAGTCCCTGGGCATCCTGATCACCAGCAACCTAACCTGGTCCCGTCACGCCGATGAGGTGATCAAGAAAGCGCATCGGTGTACTTGACTCTTTGTCAGGCATCTGTGAAGATTCCACAAGGATTCTCTCAAACTTCTTTAGATGGGCTATAAGAAAGTATTCTGATGGGATGCATCTCAGCCTGGTTTGGAAGCTGCTCTGCTGTTGACCGCCTGAATCTGCAGAGAGTGGTGACCACGGCCCAGTCCATCACATGCTCGTCGCCTTTTTCCATCCAGTCCATCTTCACGGTGCGTTGCATCAGGAAGGCTGGAAGTGTCATCAAGGAGGCCTGCCATCCCTGGCCGTTTCCTTTTCTCTCTTCTACCTTCAGGCTGAAGAAACGGGAGCTTGAACGCTCGCACGTCCACATTTAAGAAATACTTCTTCCCTACAGGGCGTCACGGTGGGGCAATGGTAGATCTGCTGCCTCACTGCGCCATAGACCCAGATTCGATCCTGACTATGGGTGCTGTCTGTATGGAGTTTGTATATTCTCCCCGTGACCAAGTGGGTTTCTCCGGGCGCTCCGGTTTGCTCCCACATTCCAAAAATGCACAGGTTTGTAGGTGTATTGCCTTCTGTAAATTGTCCCTAGTGTGTAGGATAGAACGAGTGTACAAGTGATAGATGATCAACGTGGACTCAGTGGGCTGAAGGGCCTGTTGCTATGCTGTATCTCTAAACTAAACACTGCTATCAGACTCTGGAAACTATCACCCTTCTCTGAGGTGCTGCCATGTACTCTTATTCCTAACTCTACCTAATTCTATTATTCCATTATTATACTCTAATATTTCTTTGCACTACTTCGGATTCTCGTAGTATTTATTGCTATTTTTTATCGTTACTGTATGTATACTGTTCATTTGTGTAGGAAGGAGCTGCAGATGCTGGTTTAAATCGAAGATAGACACAAAATGCTGGAGTAACTCAGCGCGACAGGCTGCATCTCTGGAGTGAGGAAATGGGCGAAGTTTCGAGTCGAGACCCTTCTTCCGACTTTCTTCAGTCTGAAGAAGAGTCTCGATCTGAAACGTCACCCATTCCTTCTCTCCAGAGATGCTGCCTGTCCCGTTGAGTTACTCCAGCATTTTGTGTCTATACTGTTCAATCTGTTAGCTTCATATGAACAAGGAATGTCATTGCACCCTGTGGCATTACTGCTAGTAAGAATTGCATTGTTCTGTTTTGGGACATATGACAATAAAAAACACTCTCTATGACAATAAATTAATCTGAACCTGAATCTGGGTCCGAATATACAAGGATGGAGGTCACACTGGCATTAAATGCCTGAGGTACTTAACGTCAGACAGGCAAAAGGTGTTTTAGCCGCAATCAAGAATTTGTGTCTGGTGACTTGATAATATTTTGTTGGTTAGCTTACAATTTATTTTCTAAAATTGACTGATATAATCACAGATACAACATGTTCTGTGACCCAGGTAAATTGGAAACCTTAATTAAATGTCATAGTTTCATCAGCAAACCACAAAGTGCTGGATAACCCAGCAGATCAGGCATCGTCTCTGGAGGGATGTGGGCAGGCAATGCTTGATTCAAGACCCTTCTTCAGAATGAAACAGTCTGAAGAAGGGTCCCGATCAGAAACGATGTTTGCTCATTTTCCTCCACACATGCTGCCTGACCTGTTGAGTTCTTCCAGCAATTTGTGTTTTGCTCAAGATTTATGCATCTGCAGTTTCTTGTGTTATCATTGCTTTCTCTTATTAATTCCACTAAGAATTCCTGATATCTAAATTGTTCATTTGGTCTCGATTAATTATTATAATTGAGGATAACTTATCAATATTAAATGAACATTTTTCATCAAGTCATCAGCAAGTAAGCAACCTAATATAAAACCATCAAAAATTTATTTTAAAAGCCTTTTATGATGCTTTACGATACAATAGAACGTTATTTATCCCAGGTGGGAAATTGGTCTGCTGACAGTCATAAAACACAACAAGTTACTTGAAACATTAAATTAAAATGACAGAGTGGAAAGTCCAGAATTGGGGATGTGCAAAGATTTACCCCATGACAGAAGGGGGAACAGTTGGTTAGTTGATAGCCACTGGGAAAAAGGATCTACTTGAACCAATTAATAACACACAGTACAGTTCGGTTCACGATGTCCATGGCGAACATGCTGACAATGTTAAAATGTTCTCTGCTTGCAGGTGATCCCTGTCCCTCCATTCCCCACATATCCATGTACCTATCTGAAAGCCTCTAGAATGCCACTATCATATCTGCTCCCATGCACCACCCCAGGCAGCGCATACCAGGCACTCACCGCCCTCTGTGTAAAACACATGGCCTGCACATCCCCTTTAAACGTTGCCCCTTTTACCTTAAAGCTATGGCCTCTAGTCCTTGACATTTCCAGGACGACAGTTATGCATGCACGCTAGACAGTTCCTTAGCAAGCTATAAGCATATGTTTTGACATGGAAAAGAGCATTTGAAGCATGCACCTAACAAGATTAATGCAACTTGGAAAATCTTTTGGAATGGAATTAATAGAGTCCTGCAATTTTCTAAATCATTGACTAATTTGGGCAATTGAAGTCTGGGCCAATGTTAAAAAAAAAAGCAAAATGCAAACCCAGTTGTTTGGATTACAATTTAGATCCTTATAATCTTAAAATCACTTAAATTTACAATTTCTTCATGCTTTTCACCGCTTCAGCTAATATTACCAGGTCAAACTGATATTATACAAACAAACCTAATCTCAACTGCAGTGATTGTATGAGATTAATATGGATTGGTCTTTATCTGCATCCGGAAAATATTGAAGCAAGGTTGCAGCTGGAAATGGGCCTTCATGGGAACTGTTCTTTCAACAAGCTGACTTAGAGAATAAAATAAAAACAAGAAGCATTGTGAGGAATCAAGCCTGTATGAGTTATTGCACTTTGGAGGTTGAATGTAATGGGAGAATATACAGTTAGTGGCAAGACTCTTAACAGAGATCTTGGAGTCCAAATTCATAGCTCACTGAAGGCGTCAGCACAAGTAGATAGGGTAGCAGAGAAGGTATGCTTGTGTTGCTAGGGGGTAGACACAAAATGTTGGAGTAACTCAGCGGGACAGGCAGCATTTGTTGCGTTGAGTCAGGAAACCATGATGCAGCTCTATAAGACTATGGTTAGGCTACACTTGGAGCATTGCATGCAGTTCTGGTTACCCCATTATAATAAGGATGTGGAGGAAAAATGGCATCATTGCCATATTTTCTCCATGAGGAAGAAGAAAATCTAATTAGGCTGAATATGTCCTTTACCATCAGCTTTTGTTCACTTGATACATGTGACATACTTGATACTTGATACATACAGAAAAGTACAGCACAAGAACACGCCATTCGACCCATCATGTCCATGTGGGACGACACCAAGGTAATCTGATCTCCACTGTTTGCACGGGATCCATATCCCTCCATTTCCTGCATATCCGCGTGCCTACCTAAAACCTCTAAAAGACCGCCATCTTACCTGCCTCTACCACCACCCCTGGCAGTGCGTTCCAGGCACCCAGTGTAAAAAACCTGCCCTGCGCACATCACAAATGAGAGTCACAATTAGATGATGGAATGGATTAGAGTCAAATCAGGTTCAAGGAGTGAAATAAAGAGAAGAAAAATGTTGCATTAGGAGAGTGTTATAAAAGAAAAGCGAAAAGAGGCTTTTAGTTAGGCACATGGATATGCAGGGATTGAAGGGATATACATCATGTGCAGAAAGAGATTAGTTTAACTTGGCATCATGTTTGTTGTGAACACTGCGGGCCGAAGAGCCTGTATGAAGCTTCTTTAAAGCTTCTAATTAAAATTATAAACAAATAGAAACTTTCCATTACCAGAATTAAAAATAACAATTTTAAAATACCTAAAACTATGCAGGGTTGTGACATTTAACACTGTACAATGTCCCCTTTCTGGGCCAAAGTTATCGATTAGCAATGCTTTAATAATCATCATGTCACTAAAAAGGTACTTATGCTATAAAATTATGAGCTGTATCTTTCTGCGTCAAATTTAATGGGCAATTAATGTGCAAATCTGAGTCCTTACAAACAAGATGCAGACCAAGCGGCAAACATCAACTGTGCAAAGCAGATGCGGTAAATTAACTGGCAAATTCTGGAGACACAAGGAACTGCAGATGCTGGAATATTGAGTAAAACACAAAGTGCCGGAGCAACTCAGCAAGTCAGACGGCATCTGTGGAAGACATGGATATGTGACGTTTCCGGTTGGTTCCCTTCTTCAGACTGATTGTAATATGGAGGATGTAGATTGGCTATTGCATGTTAGCCAATTAGAATGCTTAGTATTTATAACTACACCTAATTATAACATTCATAATATAAGGACTCGCCCACTGCCTTCCAGTAGCTATAGCAGTGTGAGCGTGTAATGACCTGCTTACAAGATTATGACCTGAAAAATAAAGATGCTTTTGTTTCAACCTGTGTGAGTTTGAGCTCTTTACAGAGGAGAAAGCTGGAAGATAGGCGGAGGACGGATATTACTTGGCAAGTGATAGGTGGATACTGGGGAGGGGAGATGGGTGGACACAGGCCTGAGATGAAAATGAGACAAAAGGGTGACAGAAGAGGACAAAGGGATACAGAAAGGAACCAAAAAGGGGGGGGTTCAGATAAGGAGTGAAATGTAAAGCCAGAGGAAGAGACTTTAGAATGGGCGAGAAAAGGGGGGGGGGGGGAAGGGGTGGCGGATAGTGGGAGAAATGGGGGGGGGGGGGGTGCATGTAAAAGATAGGGCAAGGAAGTGGGAAGAGGGGTATTACTTACAATTGGTCAATTCAATGATCATACCGCTGGGTTGTAAGCTACCCATGCAGCAACCAATTCCCAGGTTTCCTCTCCATCCTTTGAACATGCTGGCTGATTGGGTCGTAAAATATAAACCTTGACCTGAGGCCTTTGATAGACCGTACTTATCACCTCTTTACAACTTTTCATTTCTCTCAATATTTCGCCTCCCTTCTTCACCAGGCAGCTTGCAAATTTACGATAAATGTTTGCTTTCGATACATCCTCTATGGATCCGATGTTTTTAGCAGAAGCTGAATTGTCCGGCTTTTAGAGGTTAATGGGCCTGTCCCACTTAGGCGATTTTTCAGCGGACTGCCGGCGATTGTCACGTTGCAAAGGCGGAGGACAGGGGGACAGGTCAAGCGGGGGAGTGCTGTCTAAAAAATTCCCAGGGTGCAAAGCCAAGGGAATACACCACGATGAACAGGAAGGGTGGCGCTGTAATTAAGACGGCTAAAGCACAGTGTACGGTAGGTCCTTTAAAAGAGGGGGAGAGAAGGAGGGAGAAGGAGTAGAGACAACTTTTAAGAAGCCAGAGATACATGGCTGTGAAATCCGGCGGACATTTAACATTACTGGTCGGTTCCTTGATACTGAAAACTACAGCTTACCTTTTTTCTCCCCCAATGAGCCAATAAAAGTCACCGGTCAGCACCGGCTCCGACCTACGAGAACCTTCGACCACCTGGCAACCCACTAGGACCTCCTTGCGACCCACCTACGGCTCGAGAATTCTCGCTAATCTCCATGGCGACTTAATTCTAGTCGCCGCTAATTTTTCAACATGTTGAAAAATTCTCGGCGACCATTATGAGGCCGCGACTAGGTCCCAAAATGTGGGAACTCCTCATGACCATGAAGGCGACTCCCCGGCAACCATCCGCAAACATGTGGCGACTGCAAGGTCTCCTGCAGTCGCCTAAAAAGTCGCCTAAGTGGGACAGGCCCATAAGTGATTCAATTGAACTCAAACATTTAAAAATCCTTCTGCAGTTGAAACCTTCCTAATGCTTTATTCTTCTTCTATTACATTACTCGACGGGTAACTTCCCCCTCTGATACAAATACAATTTAAGATCATCCTTAAAATAAAGACGTCTCAATACAATCTAAACCACACTGAGGTGACATATTTATTCGTGATTACAAATCTACAACAGATAATCCAAGGAATATTTTTGTCGTTTTCATTGAAAACGGTATTGAACATTACGTCACTGTTAGAGTTGGTAGCATGGCTACAAACTCTCCAGAGAATCTTAAACGTGCAAGAAGGTTATTAAAACTCACTGCGACTCAGGCAATGAATGGAACAGCTCTGAAAATATAACGAAAGAGTTACGACTGGAAACATTTATAAATAATTGTTCCTACGAAGCAATCCTGCTGTGGTATTCTGCTCAGGTTTGTTATATATTCGCTTTCTGCTATCCTATTAAAGTTGCAAATCCGAACCAACTTTGGACAGCTTTCATATATTGTTTATGCTGAAAAATAGCAAATTATTAAGAATTCTTTCAGTGTGTTTATGTTACACACACACACACACACACACACACACACACACACACACACACACACACACACACACACACACACACACACACACACACTATTATTATGCCCTAACTTTAGCCCCTTACAAAAAGATAGACACAAAATGTTGGATTTGCTCAGCGCGACAGGCAGCATCTCTGGATCTCAGACCCCCTGTATCTGTTCATGTGTCTGTCGGAATACCTCCAGCAGGTATTGCCTTTAGCAAATGCTGGTTTACAAAACAGGACACAAAGCTCCGGAGTGACTGAGCAAGTCAGGTCAGATGTTCCCTGGAACGTCAGACGTTGAAGGGAGACCTGATAGAAGTATGTTAAATTATGAGTGGCATCGATAGCTCAGAACCCTTTTCCCAGGATAGTAAAATTAAATACTAGATGGCAATGCTTTAAGGTGAGAGGGGCAAAGTTTAAAAGTGCTGTGCGGGGCAAGTTTTTTTACGCAAATGCTGGTGAGTCCCCTCAATGCACTGTCAGGGGTGGTGGTGGAGGCAGATACAATAGTGGCATTTAAGAGACTTTTGGACAGGCACATGGATATGCAGGGAATGGAGGGATATGGATCATGCGCAGGCAGATGAGATTTGGTCACGTCATTATGTTCACCACAGACATAGTGGGCTGAAGGGCCTGCTTGGCGCTGTACTTTAATATGGTTCTGTTTTCCAAGTTCATCTCCCACAAATTCATGAATTAAAATAACGTTGGTTTTGGGAATGAAAACTTTGCAATTTATCCCTGAAGTGTTCATAGAGCATTTTAGACTAAATCCTTACAAATGGCCCCGTTGCTATGCGATGGAGAGCAAGGTTAATGGCTTTGACTCCAAGATGGGGATATACTTCCAAGATGGCACCCAACCCAGTCGACTATTTGCGTTACTAGCCACAGATCTACAATCACATATTACAATCACTCCACACCCATAAATCTCTATTCTTACAGCAACATTTCTTACTTTAACCGTGATCTTCTTAAACTCCTCTCAGGTACGTCCATAGTTCGGCCTCGTTGGTGACCCTTGGACTATCCTTGATCGGACTTTGCTGGCTTTACCTTGCACTAAATGTTATTCCCCATGACATGTATCTATAGACTGCAAATGGCGCGATTGTAATCACGTATTGTCTGTCTGCTGGCGGGATAGATCGCAACAAAAGCTTTTCACTGAACCTCGGCACACATGACAATATGAACCAGACTGTAAACTAAACTGTAAACTTGTCAATCAACAAGCGAGACACTGCAAAACACATCTCAACAGCTGGTTGACAAGGACCACTGATACCAAGTGTGGGTTATTTTTTTCCAAGAGGCACCAGTGGTTATTCACATCCTACTTGGAATCTGCAATCCCTGGAAACAACATTGTTTTTGATGTAGAGGAAGATCGATGGAATGTGTTCATTTGCCAAGGAAAGGACAGCATATCTTTGACATCTGGTACATAGATCATTCACAGCTTCTTGCCTCTTTCCAATTGAAATCCTCTCAACCTGAAATTGTCAGATCGTTGGGTATCAGAGCAAGCAGGGATGAGGCTGAAAATAACTTCGATTTCCACAGTGTTTTTATTACAAGTTTCAATCTCCAGTTTTCTTAGCCTTTCTTTTCAAATTATTATTGAGCATACAATAGTGCAGCACAGAAACAGGCCCTTCGGTCCTTAATGTCTGTGCAGAACCTATTGCCAAGAACCAGAGGACATAGATTTAAGGTGAAGGGGGTAAGAGTTAATAGGAATCTGAGGGGTAACTTTTTCACACAAAGGGTGGCGGGTGTATGGAATGAGCTGCCGGAGGAGGTAGTTGAGGCAGGGACTATTGCAACATTTAAGAAATAATTAGACAGGTGTGTGGATAAGACAGGTATGGAGGGAAATGGGTCAAATGGAGGCAGGTGGGACTAGCGTAAATAGGACATGTTGGTCGGTGTGCGCAAGTTGGGCCGAAGGCCCTGATTCCACATTGTATGACTCCATGACTCTATTGCTCTATGGCTCTGTAAACTAATCTCCACTGTCTGCATGTGCTTGATATCCCTGCATTCCCTGCATATCCAGGGCCTTTGACCCAAAATGTCCGGACATGATGCCAAATTAAACTAATCTCTCAAGCATGCACGTGATCCATATCCCTCCATTCCCTGATATCCATGTGGCTGCCCAAAAGCCTCTTAAATGCCACTGTGGTATCTGCCACCATCGCCCCTGGCAGTGTAGTGCAGTCACCCGGCATCCTCTCTTTAGAAAACCTGCCCTGCACATCTTTAAACTCTGCCCCTCTCACCTTAAAGCAATGCCCTCTAGTCTTTGACATTTCCATCTTGGTTTATGTTCAATGGCATCATTAGAAGCAAAACCATCATTAATTACTCATTCCAAAATGACACTGACTTACTCAGGCATTTTAAGATTCAATCAAAGATACACACAAAATTCTGGAGTAACTCAGTGGGACAGGCAGCATCCCTGGAGAGAACGAATGGGTGGCGTTTCGGGTCGAGACCCTTCTTCAAACCCGACTGTACCCGAAACGTCACCCATTCCTTCTCTACAGAGATGCTGCCTATCCCGCTGATTTGGGTCGAATGGCCTTTGATTCTTTTAGATCATGTGTGTAATGTGTGTATCGTGTTTCTTTCGAAGCATTCCATGTTCCCGGTGAGTGAGATGGATGTTAAAAGTCTCAGTATTTAAGTAGGATGTTGGTTAAGTTTACGCAATCGTCGTAACTCGGACATAGGTAAACAGGATGGAGAGGGTCGATTATATACATGTGCAATTCAAATGAAAATTATTTTAATATGAATCCTATGCAATATTAAAACACATTTCTAAAGTGGATTCAGTCTGATATTTTTTCATGTTGTGTAAAAAATTTTTTGATTGCATTGATTCGTATGATTTAAAAGTTGATCTTCAAGCAATGGTCTATTTGGTTAAGAACTAGTATGTGTGGAAATGCTTGGGAGGACGTCTGGTGGCTATGCGGCAATTATTCATCAGTAGACAATTACCCTTTTGAGAAAGAAAGAGAACTAGGATGTTGAAGATTAACTTCACATGTGTGATGGTGTGTGTATTATTGTTGCAAGGAAAGCTTTGGAGGTTGGAGGTCAATGGATATTTTTAAGGTGGAGATGGGTAGATTCTTGATTAGTACGGATGTCGTGGGTTATGGGGAGAATGGGGTTGAGAGGGAAAAATGGATCAGCCAAGATTGAATGGTGGAGTGCTGTGGATGGGACGAATGACCCAATTCTGCTCCTATAACTTATGAATTTTACTTCGGAGTCACGTGAGTGACTACGTGAATAGAAGCCCGTACAGCCGTTGGTGCGTCATGACGTCAGACGTTGGTGCAGTCGGCCGGTTGGAGCAGCAGCGCTCCTCCGAGCGGTAAGTTTAAACGGAGGTAAGGTTTTTAAAAAATTTTTTTAATCACAGGTCATTTTCTGCGACGGTTTGGAGTTCTTGTAGATATGTTGCAGAAAGTGAAGAAGGTGTCGGCGAGGCGCTCCGGGGGTAGAAAGGAAAAGTGGCCAGGAGAGTGTTGAGGATGGAGGCCCGTCTGGTACACCTGGTCCGGTGCTGGCTACACAGCCAGTGGTTGCGGACCCACTGCCGGGGGGCAGTGGAGGCTTGCCAGTAGGGCGGAAGGCCACTGGCAAGTCTCTGTGGCCCGTAGATGAGTCGGGCCTGGAGGTTATACCCTCCATAGGAGAGTCCGTTTGCTCACGGCTCTCCCACGTCGAGATTCTATTACAAAAGAATGCTCGACAGGGACTAGCTCCTTGAGGAGGAGTGGTGCCCAAGCCAGGCTGATGGAGAGCACCTGTTTCAGGGCTGCAGAACTATCCTGCCTGTGAGGAGGATGTTCTATCAGTGCAGTTTGCTGACACTGATTCTATGCTGGGGGAGAGCAGTAAAGGAGTTTGGTTGGAGGTAATTCCGAACATTGCTGGGAAGTTTGCTGAGCTTAGAGAGGCAGGAAAGGCGATTGATGTAGAATTGGCCGAAGCAATTCAGTATATGCTCTCCCACCAGTTACAGGAGCTAGCTATGGATGAAGTAGCAAAAAACTATAAAGCTCCTGTTAATTTTAGTGATCTCCTGAAGGTACGGTGGTTAATCACCAAATTTGGTCATAGATGGGGTTTGCCTGCTAAGGAGGTGAAGTTTTAAAAAAGTGCTTAAACTGTTGTCAGCAGGTATTACAGCTGTGGTGAAAGTTATTGATACAAGCAATATGATTGAAGCACACCAGGACGAACTGGGATTCCTTTGTAATGCATTTTGAAATTAATAATATCAGGAGGGCCGCTATTAGGCCATTTGCTAATCCGAATTTTTGGCGAGTTTGTGCAAAAACCGACCAGTGTACCACCACGAAATCTGTTGTTTGGTGGTAACCTTGCAAAAGGGTCAAAGACTGTCATGAGGTTGTTAAAACCATGGCCCTCATTAAGCCAGCTGGCAAGCAAGGCAAAATTGGTTCTCTACAAGAAGTCGAGGACAACAAGGTCCGCAAGGAAAGATGCAGGTAAGGAATATAACATTGACAGACGATGAATTAACTGATGTTCCTGTTCAAATTGGGGAAGGTTAAAATTGTTTCTCAAACAATGGCAGCAGTTGACATCAGATTTGTTCATACTTAGTAGTATTGAAGGGGTGAAAAATTGAATTTTTCTAAGGACAGTCTATCTAATCAACATTTTCCTAGTCGTAAACTTATTTTTTCAGATGAGGAAAATGTGCTTATTCAAGCAGAGATTCAGTCGTTACATAAGAAAGGGGTGATTGAGCCTTCTGTCTATCAAAGTCAACAATTTCTGTCAAGTATATTTCCCAGATCTAAAAAGACTGGGGTATGTAGAATTATTCTGGATTTATCGAGTTTGAACAAATTTGTTTGTTATAGGCATTTCAAAATGGAGACCTTTACCACGGGCAAACATCTAGTGTCCAAAGGGTATTATATGGCAATTGATTTAAAGAATGCGTATTACTCAGTGTCTATTCATGGTGATGATAGAAGATATTTGAAATTTATTTGGATTTGACTGAGCTGTGGCAATTCAGGGCATTGCCGAATGGATTAACTTCAGCTCCTAGATTATTTACTAAATTGATAAAACCTGTGTTAGCATTACTTAGAGCTCAGGGGGCATGTGGTAATGGCCTATTTAGATGATATTCTGATTGTTGGAAAGACTCATGCTGAAACTCAATCATCAGTTTCAGTTGTTAAAATCACTTTTGAACAAATGGATTTGTTATTCACCCAGATAAATCTAAATTATCACCAGTCCAAATTATTGATTATCTGGGATTTACCATTAATTCCAATCACATGTTGGTAACTTTGCCCGGGATAAATTGAATCAGTTAATTGAGGGACTGTGTTAATCTCGTTGGAGAAACAACGGCTTCGATTAGACAAGTAGCCAGTTTAATTGGGAAGCTTGCAGCATTTCCAGCTGTGCAGTATGGTCCTCTGCATTATCAACAATTACAACGATCAAAGGAACAGGCACTGAGAATACAAAGGGGCCATTTTGATAGGCCTATTGCAGTTGTCAGCTGGGGCGATTGCTGACATACATGGTGGATAGTACATGTTTCAAAAAGTTTAGGAAGGTTTTGGTGGAACCACTGTCACTGATATTACAGACTGATGTAAGTGCACTGGGTTGGGGTGCAACAGATATGTCTTCTAGTTGTGGAGGCAGATGGAATGTGGATGAGACATCGCTTCCTCAATTAGAGGGATTAATTATTTAGAGTTGTTGGGCACCTGGTATGGGCTCAAAGCTTATTGTTCTACAAGGAGGGATCTGCATGTGCAGATCCAGATTGACAACACCACAGCAGTGGCATATGTAAACCACATGGGTGGAGTTAAGTCACAGTCTTGTGATAGACTGGCTAACCAGATTTGGAGCTGGTGTATTGACCATTATATCTGGCTTTCAGCACTTTATTTGCCAGGAAGGTTCAACACGGTAGCTGACACTAGGTCACGTCAGTTTAATGACCCATTGAATGGATGTTAAATCAGGATGTATTTAACCAAATGATTGTTCAGTATGGATTGCCAGGTATTGACTTGTTTGCATCTCGATTAAATCATCAGTTACTAGATATGTTTCATGGGAACCAGATGCTGGGGCAGTAGCAGTGGATGCGTTTTCGCTGCATTGGGGAGGAATGTTTGTGTATGTATTTCCTCCATTCTGTCTCATCAGCAGATGTTTGCAAAAGATCAAGGAGGAGCTCAGGGTTATTGGTAGTGCCAGATTGGCTACACAAGCATGGTTTCGTTGTATTACAAATGGCTAGGGAGCCTTACATGCTTATTCCCAAGAATAAAAAATCTACTGGTAAATCCAGTCACTGGGGATCAACATCCTTTATATGATCGTATTGATCTGTTAATTTGCAGATTTTAAGGAGGCCATACCTGGGAATGACTGTCTCATCGGACTGTGGATATTCTCACGTCGGCCTGCAGGGATAGTACACAGCAGCAATATATCACCTATATAAGGAAGTGGGAGCAATTCTGCTACAGCAGAATATTGTATATCACACTGCAGGGATCACGGACGTATTGGAGTTTTGTCAACTCTTTATTTCGACCAAAAATTAAGTTACAGTGCGATTAATTCAGCCAGAAGTGCTCTGTCTTCTTATTTACCTATGAATGCAGAATTGCATACAGTAGGGACACATCCGTTAGTTTCACGATTCATGAAGGGAGTTTTTCAATTCTAATCCTCCTAAACCCAGGTATGCCGGTATTTGGAATGTGAGTGATGTTCTTATGGTTCTTCGAAGTGGGCTCCGGTTACAAGCCTATCTATAGCCAAATTAACTATGAAGGTGGTCATGCTTATGGCGTTGGTTTCAGCTCAACGTGTACAAACGTTGCAAAAGCTACGGCTAGATAGAATGCATGTGTCGGCAGATGCCATTATATTTTATGTCTATAATTTGCTTAAACATAATAGAAGAGGCATGACAGGATGTAAGATTGTGTTTTCAGCATACCCCGCAGATGATCGCTTGTGTGTAGTCTCACATTTATCTCGTTACATTGAGGTTACTAAACCTCTGAGAGGAACAGAGTTGGCTTTGTTTATTAGTCACAAAAACCACACAGTAAGGTGTCGGTGCAAACGATTTCAAGGTGGCTAAAGCAGGTCCTGGCAAGTGCAGGAATTGATACTGATAAATTCAAATCTCATTCCACCAGGGCGGCATCAACTTCCGCGGCAAGGGCGATGGACTTGCCAATAGACCATATCCTCACGGCCGCAGGATGGTCCAGTGAGCTAATTTCACAAGCCGATTTCAAGGCTCGGGGTGTTTGCTGATTCTGGTTTCAGTACTGTTATAGTTTCCCCTGAGTTAGAGGGGTTTCTTATGATTTGTTTGTAAATAAACTGTTCTTCGTTTAACAAATGTTATTATTGATGCATGATTGATTGCTAACGACTTTGAGTCAATCCAGGCAGTGTGAACGTCGGATTTGGGTCTGCGGCGTGAATTCACAGTGCTTTGAAGTCTTCACGTAGTCACTCACGTGACTCCGAAGTAAAATAGTAAGATTAATGAGTTACCAGTTTGAAGTTTGATCTTTATTTTATGAGGAGTCGAGTTGAGGGACTACGTGCCCTCCGCTCCCACCTTCATAGATCTCATCTGGTAGTTCTAGTTTTATCATCTTACCATTATACTTCAGTCATTGTTAGCTGTGAATTCATTCCGCTGCTTTGAAGATTGACGCACCAACGGCTGTACGGGCTTCTATTCACGTAGTCCCTCAACTCGACTCCTCATAAAATAAAGATCAAACTTCAAACTGGTAAGTTCTCATTTAATCTTACTATTTATGAACTTAGGAACATGTCTAGAGTTTATCACTGGTCAAAATAGTAATACAAGATCGTACCACAAAAACAACCATGACCCCTCCTGGCCAAAGAACAATTGTAACGTTTATCAACGCAATAACCTCTCTCAGCTCCATTTTACACACATTGAAAATGAGGAGGAACGTGCAATCTTCTCCACCGCCACAAGTTGGCAACCTCCCGGGAAGGTGAACGATACAAGGATTGGGCTCCAAATAACAAGCCCGCTGAGGATGGATGGCAATAAGAGATGGGTACGCCTTGCACTCGCTGAACAAAATAAACACTGCTCTGGTGATGGGAAAGTAAGACAACATAGGAATAATTAGAAAGGCACAAAATGCTGGAGTAACTCAGCGGGCCAAGCAGCATCTCTGGGGAGAAGGAATGGGTGATGTTTTGGGTCGAGACCCTTCCTGAAACGTCACCCATTCCTTCTCTCCAGAGATGCTGTCTGTCTCGCTGAGTTACACCAGCATTTTGCATTGATCTTTGGTGTAAACCAGCATCTGCAGTTCCATCACAGGAGTAATTAGACTCAATGGAAGATGTGTGATTACTCTTGCCACCCTTTGCAAATAGCATGCAAAGATGTGTAATAGATGTGCAGAGATGTCAAAAAGTTCCTCCTATTTTGACATTGCTTCCGTGTGATTCCGTTCTTAGACAATAGACAATAGGTGCAGGAGTAGGCCATTCGGCCCTTCGGGCCAGCACCGCCATTCAATGTGATCATGGCTGATCATCCCCAATCAGTACCCGTTCCTGCCTTCTCCCCATATCCCCTGACTCCGCTATTTTTAAGAGCCCTATCTAGCTCTCTCTTGAAGCATCCAGAGAACCTGCTCCACCGCCCTCTGAGGCAGACAATTCCACAGACTCACCACTCTCGGTGAGAAAAAGTGATTCCTCGTCTCCGTTCTAAATGGCTTACAACTTATTCTTAAATTGTAGCCCCTGGTTCTGGACTCCCCCAACATCGGGAACATGTTTCCTGCCTCTAGCGTGTCCAAACCCTTAACAATCTTTGTTCTGGGCCACCCCATCTTCCTGGACCGAGAAAGTCAGGTATTTTATGAATTGAGCAACAACTTTTGGGGTTTCTCAGGAACTTCTCCACTGCCTGTTCCACCTCAACTCACTTGCAAAATCCCTATGCATAGTCTTTATCCTTTCCATGCAGAATTTTGAATTGATATCTGGAATATAGCAAAGTGCCAAGGAAAGATGTTGCCACACATATTAACAGCACAACCAGATGTATCAGGCATACAAACTTGACCAAGAGTGATTACAGTCACACCACGGGTCAGAACACTTTTTCTCTGTTCCTACAATCACAAGACACTTACAAACACGGTTACATCTGTAACATTAAAGAGTACTTTGGACACAGCAATCAGATGTTACCTCTTGATGCATCTTTAGCAGATTTACTGTAGGAATCTAACTGCAGATTAATTGATTCCGTTGAGAGAAGTCTACCATAGTTAAGCGAAAATCAAAGAAACATGCTTGCGGATATAAACATGCATAAAATCGTTGTGGAGACCAGAACATGGCTTCCTTCAATCTTTGAATATTGATTTTGCTTGAATAACAAAATACTTTACACCTGCTAAAGAACAAGGAGACATCTTCACTCATCTTGAACAAAAATGGGCAGCACGGTGGCAAAGTGGTAGAGCGACTGCCTTACAGCGCCAGAGACCCGGGTTCGATCCTGACTACTGGTGCTGTCTGTACGGAGATAGTACGTTCTCCCCGTGACCGTGTGGGTTTTCCCAGAGATCTTCGATTTCGTCCCACACTTCAAAGATGTACAGGTTTGTAGGTTAATTTGCTTGCTATATAAAAAAATGTAAAATTGTCTCTGGTGTGCGTAGGGTAGTGTTAATGTGTGGGGGATTGCTGGTCATGGCGGACTAAGTGGGCTGAAAGGCCTGTTTCCGTGCTGTATCTCTAAACTAAACTAAACTAAAGAATGATTTGACTTGGATTATCAACTATGCCCTATATTTTATTCACTGTGATATATTATTGGTAAGATAGCTAATGTTTAGAAGTACAGCGTGGAGACAGGCCCTTGGACCTACCGAGTCCATGCTGATTATTAATCCCCCGTACACTAGTTCTATGTTATCCCAGTTTGGTATCCTACACACTGGGGGCAATTTGCAGAAGCCAAATAAACTACAAACCTGCACGTCTTTGGAATGTGGGAGGAAACTAGAGCACCCGGAGAAAACCCAGTCATCGCAGAGAGAACATGCAAACTCCACACAGATAGCACCCATAGTCAGCATTGAACCCATGTCTCTGGTGTTGTGAGACAGCAGCTCCACCGCTACGCCACTGTGCCGGAACACAAAGACTGGACTTCCCACCAAGGTCATAAGTGATAGGAGTAGAATTAGGCCATTCGGCCCATCAAGTCTACTCCACCATTCAATCATGGTTGATCCATCTCTCCCTCCTAACCCCATTCTCCTGACTTCTCCCCATAACCTCTGACACCCGTACTCATCATAAATCTCTCTATCTCTGACACTCTGCCTTAGACTCCATCAACACTTACTGGCATTTGGGAAAAGCAGCCGATGTACTCAAAGACTTGTCCCACCACGGTCATTCCTTCTTCTTCCCCATCCCATCCAGCAGAAGCTACAGAAGCTTGAAAGCATACACCACCAGACTCAGGAACAGCTTCTTCCCCTCTGTTATCATGTCAGGGCGATCATATATTAAGTATTAATATATGAATAATTTTGGATTTGAATAATTTTGTTTGGAAGAACACATTTTAACTGAATTGTGTTATAATTGAATATAGTTCTTGGT